>JAAOMT010000400.1:59998-95993 GCA_016748015.1 Geosiphon pyriformis | reverse complement strand
ATCTCAATAGTGACAAGCACCAGTTCACAATAGCAGCCAACACCAACTGGTGATAGCAGCAAACACCAGGTTAAAATATCAAAAAGAAAGTATTACAATGTGTTTTCTTGTAGAACTACAAACATGTATATATACAGTAGCTTTAATATTGAGAAAAGACAATCAAGTAATAAAAATCATAACTTATCAAGCAATAGATCCAATTTTATCCAACAAACTCCACTTTAAATCATACTTTCAAATTAAATATCCCAAGAAACCTTTAAATCAAAAAGAAATGAAAAAAAATATTTAAAACTAAATTATCACAATCCAAAGTATTAAGAAACTTACTTGTATTATTTATTGAATAAAACTATTATTCATCAGCTGAATCCCTTGGAAGAATAATCCTTGATCAAGATTATTTATGTTGTTACTAATTGATAAAAGCTTTATTGTAAAAATTAAGAAAAGCGCTAAAGGCCATTAACATTCTGTGTTTCTAGATTAGAGAAACACATCAGACAATTACAAGGATAGCCTCAGAAAAGACTCCAAACAGTGGGTAGATTTCAGTTCAGCCTCTGAGAAGAAGTACATAAACACACACAACAATCAAGAATTAAGAAATAACTTACATCGTGACATTAAAAAAAAAGTCTTCAGTATAACAGTGACATTATTACACAAATAGAATTGAGGAACTCATGAAAGACTGATTGCAAGTAAAACAGGATATTGGCAATTAAATATAACAAGAAGACCATCCCATAATAACACCTAGGATTGTTTATCACTCACAGCCAATGCCACATAAACCAAATTCTTTTCCATAAGAACAGACTACTTGGAAGCAACTAGATTAGCTACTTTAGGTGATTCAAACTCCACTAATGCCTTTTGTCAAAGACCAATCAATTGCATCTTGATTGACACAATTTTACCAAATTTAGAGAAAACTGATTTTACAGCCAATTTGGGAAGATCAATCAGAATCTTCTTGACAATATTTTTCTGATCTGAATGGCCACTTACTTTTCTGACATCATTGTTTACCATGATTTTCTTATTAACAGCCAACTCCTTAGCCTTCCTCAAACTTGATTCAGATATAAAAAATGACCTAATAATCTCTGAGAATTTTAAGAGAGTTGAAGCTCCCCCAAAACCATCCACATGATAGAAAATCCTTTTGATAGAAATTATCTTATCACTAATAGTTTTTTCAGGCACTGCAGAGAGCTCAATATCAAGCACAAATGACTTAGCCAAATCAAAATTACGTTTCTCCGACACACGTAATCCCAGTGGTGGCAACTGATTGGACCCATTGAATTTAGGAGATGGAAGTTCCAAGACCAAATCATTGTCACTCACGTTATTAAACAAAGGTGCTTTGGGGGGTTGGCCCAATACATACATATATATACAAGTCTTTTTTGGAGTTGTTTCATTTATGTTTTTGTCATTTGCTGAATTGTCTGACTCTGTATAACTCGTTTCCTCAGCAACTGTATTTTTCATATTTTCAACATCAGAAAGCCCACTAACACTACTTGCAATACTGCCAATATTGCTTTCCCAGGATATCACAGATTTGACACTGACAACACCAATATCTTCGAGGCTCAAAAGACCAGCAGAAGAATCCACAACACCACCAGTTACTGGCACTTTCGGCTTCTTATAGAATGCACCACAGGAGTAGACGGTGTCTACATGCTTCTTTTTTGTATTCAGACAGGTCTTCAAACCAGTCAAACCAGCACCAAAACTACCAGTAGGCATGCCCACAGGTTTCATAATGACAAAAATAGGAGTACCTGAAAAAATAACTGATGAAGAAAGGAGGGAAAGGGAAAATTAAAAAAAAAAAAACGCTATAACTTTTGACAGAAAATTTTTTTTTTTTTTGCTCTTGTCATGGGCAGAGGATTGACAAGACAAAAAAGCTTTTTTTGTTATTTTTATTTTAAACCAAATATAATTAATATAAATACTTAATAACTTGAACTAATTGTTCTTAATTATAGTGATTAACAAGATACTAATTTTTATTTTTTTGTGAAATAGTAACATTAGAAATTAATTGTTTAAAAATAGACTTTGTAATAGTTTGGTAAAAAAGAGAAGCTTTTTTTAAGTTTAAATATTAACTTTATTTTATTAGTTTATTAAAAAAACAAAAAAACAATATTAAATCTTAATAACTGTATTTAACTAACTTAAAAAAAAACACAACTATATTAAAAAAACAACATTTTTGTACTTTATAACAAAAAAACTTAATAGATAAAATTTTAAACAAAAATTTTTTTAAAGACTAATAATTAATTTTATTACTAAAACCAATTCATTTAAAATTAATCTCTTTTTAATATTAAATTATGAATACCAAATATTATGAATGTATTTTATCAAGTCTATCTATAATAATAATAATTATAGTTTTTAATCTTGCCTTATTTTAAAGAAACAATTAATATTTATGTATGGTTTTTCTAATTTGTAGTATATAATATATTTATAGTTTGTTAAAATTTATTTTGATGGATTTGTTTGACATTTAATTCGAAACTTTTATTTTGTAGTTATTTAAGCCAAATATTATCAGTAATAATATCAAATTTTTTGGTTTAAAGTATAGATTAAAATAGTAAAAAGTTTAAATTATTGCTGTTGTTTCTAATTTAGTAGCAAAATAATTTTTTTTGTTAACTTTAATGTTTTGCTAACATAAGTGATTATTTACTCATTACTATTATTATTTAGCTAAAATAAAATAACACCAAAAGCTGTATATAAAACATTTATAACTAATTAAAATCTTTTGTTAAAATTTAGATAAGCTAATATTAATGTTATTATTAACTTTTTTTGAAAATATTGAAGACTTTTTGTTGTTTTAAGATCTATTTATATTTGACATTTTTGTTGGTTAAATAGTTTAATGGTTTGACAATTTCAGAAAATTTTTTGATAAATTTTTAATAATAAAATGCTAATTTTGTGAATTTTTTTAATTTAATAGTATTTTAAAAAACTTTGAAGTTTTTGACAACATTAATTTTTTTTGAATCAAATTTGACTTTTTTTTTTACTAATAATATAATCTAAAAAAACCAAGCTGGTTTTTTTAAAATAAAATTTTTTGATATTTAACTATATTTTTAAAAACATAAATAATAAATATATAAAAAATTATATAATAATAATTAAATTTTTAATTGTTATAAAAATTTTCTGTCTCTTTAATTTTATGATTATAACTAAAGCAAAAAATAAAAAAGCTGTATTTAATATTTTTTTTAAGATATTTAAGAAAGTTTTTTTTGTTGTAAAAACAGTTAAACAGAATGTTTTAAAAAGTTTCTTCTTAAATAATAAGATTAAAAAGCTGTTTTTGGTAATTATTAAAGCATTTTTCTTATCTTTGGCTGGTTTTTTATCAGTTAAGATTCTCTTAAAAAGATATATTTGAATTAGTTTTAGTGGTATTTTTATTCTTACTAAGAGCTTAAAAGTTTTTAATAGTAAATTAGTTAACAAGCTGGTTTTTTTAACTATTGCTATTATATTTAGTATTACTAATACAACTTCTTTGAAAATGGCCAAAAAAACTAAGAATTCCAAAAAGCAAAAACAATTACTTGTTTTTATTATTGTTATACTGAACTTTTTTATAATTCTAAATAAGATCTTGAATAAAGTTTTTATTATATCATCTGGAATATTGTTTAAAATAAACCAAAATTAACCACTAGTTATATTGCCAAATATAATATTTTTTAACAGATCTTTGCTGATTTTAAAAACAAAGCAACAGTTTTTTATTGAATTACTTGTTCTTAAAAACTGGGCTAACCAAATAGAAACTAATTTATTATTGCTTTTTTTAGTTTTTAATGCTACTTTTAATGATACTTAAAAGATTATTATTAGTTATTAGAAGTTTGCTAAATAAGTTGTTTTTATTTTGGTATTTAATATAACTTTCAAGATCAAATTGGCTTATATTAAGACTGTTTTTTAGTTTGTACAGGATTTTTTGAATGTAAAATCTGTTTTTAAGAACAATATAAAACTCTTTTATATAAAATTTGTCTTTTAAAATTCTTTGAATATTGTGTTTTTGGTTGAGTTTTCTAGCTTTGTTTGCTTGGCCATTCTTAAGATTGCCAAATCTTTGATGGTTTCTAAGTTTGGTTTTCTTTTTGTTATTATTATATTGTATGATGTGTTTTTAGATATGTTTGTTGCTAATATTAAAACAGTTTTTAGTATTTTTAATAAGATTACTTATATTATACTAAAGCTTATTGGTATTTAGCAATATATAGTTATTTATTTTAAGAAATTAAGTATTATTGTATCTGCTTTTAATTACTAATTAATATTAATAAACAAAGATAATGTTTGAATTTTTTCTCTTGTAAATTAAAAGATTATATTGTATTTAAAATTAGTAATATGGTTTTTCAAGTTAGTAGTTAGACTTGTTTTATTTCTTGCTTTTCTAATTTTGGTTATTATTTCTGGTTTGTCTTGGTTATATTTAGATTTTAGGCTAATTTAGATATTGTAATTATTAAGATTAATATATTAAAAAAATGCCATATTTAATAAAAAATTTTTAGTTGTCAATGTTGTTTTGAATTTTAGGAATTGGACTATTTGGCTGTGAACTGTAAAATTTTTTTACTTCTTCTAAAATATTTGTATCATGTTTTGTAAATACTAAATTATATGTCAAGATATTTGTTTCTTTGATTTCTTTTGTAGTTTCTCTTTTAATAATTTTTGCTTTTTTTTCTGTAATTGTTAACAATTTTTTGGTTTCTTTTTAGCTAATGTCTTTAAAGTCTAATTTGGTTAAATTGTTAATTTTGGTTGATTATATTGTTAAGTCTATTAGTATACTAGTTATTATATTTGAGCAATTTGTTAAAAATAATTTTATGTTAAATAGTATTCTTAGTTTTAAAATTAATAAGATTTTAATACATATAAATATTTTTAGTAAAATTGTAAATAAGTTAAAATAAAATATAATTACACTAAAAAATAAGTGTAGTTTTAAAAATATTGATATATTTGGCTCTTATGTAAATTTGTTTACTGTTAATAATAATATGTTATCTAATTTATTGTTATTTAGAAATATAAACCTGCTAAAATCAAGATTAATGCTTTTAAAATAGCTGTTTAATTGGTTAGATTAGTTTATAATAGTGCTATTTTGTTTAAAATTGTTTAAAAAATGTCTTTTTTAAAAAAGTTTTTTTTTAAAACATTAGTGTAATATTGCTTTAATTAGTCTAAATAATTGATTATATGTAGAAAAAACATAAATTGTATTTAGCTAAAACTCTTAATTTTTTTTTATTAAAGTTTAATGAACAAGGCCCAACCACTATTTAATACAATATAACTATATAGAGTCTTAAATTAAATGTGGCTTATGTGCTTTTTATATGTAACCAGCTACTCGAGCCAGTTTAGGCTATACTATGTTGAAGCTTTTGAAAAAAACTTACCCAAAGCTGACATCTTTTAAACAATAGAGAACAAAGTAACACTACAAGGAACCAATCTAACCAGCCACTCAGTTGTCTTTAAGCCATCAGTTTTAACATCAATAGGTTTATGTTCTTAAAGGAACATCAGATTAGAAAACACTTTATCATCTAAACCAACTGGGTGCTCCAAATCACCAGACATATCTATATCCTCTATGCAGCATTTTTTTTTCAAAGAAATCACTTCTCTTCCCAACTTACCAACAACTTTATTAAAGAAACCCATATGCACCATAACCTTATTGATTTTAAGGCCAAGTTTACTGCTCAAGACCAAATCACCATTAATAAATTGTTCGAACAATTTGACCAAGGAACCAACTGGTTTGACAATAGACTTGACCAAAGCAAAAAGCTTAACCAAATCAGATTCCAAAGAAAACAATTGGGACAGCACCAGAAAATCATCAATAACAACTGAAGAAGAGACAAAAGGAGACAAAGGCAGAAATCCAGAGGAGCCCAAAGAAGCAGAAGCTTTGGCATAAGACTTGAGACCAACAAAACATGGTGTAAACACCTTGAGAAGCTTGGAGGGGAGAAGTGAAGAAATCTTACAATCTGCAGCCAGATGGTCTAATTCTTAACACTTGAAACAACACTAACAACCAGAAGTTTCCTACCAAATATAGCATTTCCTCAATGTACCAGTTTTGGCAATTGCAGAATCCAAATCAGCCTGAGACCCAAACGTAATCAGAACAAACCAGGAACAATAACCAGAATCAGAGGACCGAAGAATAAAACATGTCCAACCACCTATCTGAGAGATCATATTACTAATCTCAAAGGCAGTACAGCCAGAAGAAAGATTGATTAATTTGGCCTTAAATCTATCATGAAACAAAATAGTCTTATTTTAATTTACCAATAGGAAAATTCTAACACTATTTTTGCCCACCAAAACTGACCAATGATTCAAAGCAGACACAGCAGAGTCCAATTGTTCAAAATAAACCATCACATACTGCCAAATGCCAGCAGACTTTAGCACAACATAAGAAACACTACTAAACACACTGAGAGCTGTCTTAATGTCAGCAGCAAACACACTCAAGGGCACATCATGCAGTGCAACAGCAGCAAAAGGGGAACCAGACTCAGAAATCACCAAAGACTTGGCAATTTTGAGGGTGGCCAAATGTACAGAGCTTGTAAGCTCAACCAAAAATGCAGCTTCCAAAAACACTTGAGAAGCAAACTCCACACAAAACAGCTTCACATTGTTCTTTGATACTGACTTTGCACCCAAGAAACCATGTATTAACTAAAAAACAGTCTTAACATGAGCCAATTTAATCTTAAAAGTAGCATTAGGCACCAGAGTGAAGGCCATCCACCCAGCAAACCTTTAATGATTAGTAATAATTTCCCAAGTACTATCAGAAGTAGCACCAGAAACTAAAAGAAGAAATGATTCAGTTTCTATTTGATCAGTCTAGTTTTTAAGAACAGGTGATCCAACAAGAGGAAATTGTTTTGCTTCTAAAACTGACAATAATCTACTGAAAGACACCATATTTGGCAATACAGCCAGTAATTGATCTAAGCTTATCTTAGATAACATGTTAGATGATGCTATAGAGATCTTATCTAAAATTTTATTGGGAACCACAAAGAGATTTGGTGTAACAATAGCAGAGGCAAGTGACTGCCCCCACTTTTCTGAATTTTTGGTTTTTTTGACCATTTTTTTGAAAAAATAGTGCTAGCAGCACCAAATGTTGAATCTATGAAAGAAAAAACCAGCTTATTTATTGGTCTATTATTAAAAACTTTTGGGCTCTTAGTTGGGGTGGAGGCAACACTGGGACTAATTCAAGTGTGTTTTTTGAGAAAACTTTGACTGATGAAAAACCAGCCAAAAATAAAGAAGTTGCTTCAGTGGCTACCAAAGGCAACTTATTACAATTACTGGGTAAAGAGAAGACTTCTAAAATGTTTTGTCTAGTTGCTTCTACAACAGAGAGAACTCCTCTGGTTGAAATTTTATTAGATATCTCAGGACAGATATTAGGTATAGCTTTTTTACTCTTTGCTCTGGTCATTGTTATCCGAGTAGAAAAACTGATCCAAAGTTATGAAAAAACGTAACCAAAATGTAACCAAAACATGACATAACACAAAATAGTGCACAATAACATTGGATAATGTGTTATAATGTAGGATAACATGTTATAATGCAGGATAACACAGAATAGCATGCAATAACATTGGATAAACGGATTATAACATAGAATAACGTGTTATAATACAAGATAATACAGAATAACATGTAATAACATCAGATAATGTGTTATAATATAGGATAACTAGCAATAATGTAGAAAAACAAAGCAATAACAGAAATAACAAAGCAATAGCTAATAATAGCAAGACAATTGAAAGCAATCTTGTAAAACCAAAAGAATGTATAAAAACAAGTAGTTATAGAAGTTAGAAAAACAGACAGATAGATACAAACTTCTAGACAAGAATCAAATATCCATACCCCTTTATTATTTATTATCTTCTCTATTTCATCTTCTGAAATAAACCAATTATTAAAAAAATCAGAATCATGAATTCATGTTCTCAAACTTCATGAAATTTATGTGAATTAACCCTTGCCTCATACCTTCATTTTAGGACAGATGCTCTTAGCATAACCACCTCGAACTATTAACAATTTGGACCAATTGCTCTTGATCATGGCAATTGATGATACTAATTTATCTTTTCTTTCTTTTCTTTTCTTTTTCTTTCTTATTTTTTTGTAAAGCAGCAACATAGTAAAATTGACTGTCTGAGAATAGACTTTATGATAGTCTGGTAAAAGAAAGAAACTCCCTCTAAGTTTTGGATATTAACATTATCTTGTTAGCTTATTAGAAGGGTGAAAAGACAACACCAGATCCTAACGACTGTGCTTGTTAACTTGGAGAAAAAAGCTTATATTTACTGAAAATGTTGTAATTGATGAAAGACAAACTCTGTGTCTTATAACCAAAGAACTCAATGGGTAAAATCACATCCAGAAATAGACCTTTAGAGACTAATAATCAAGACTAAGCCAACAGAATTATGCGGAAGACGCATCATCAATAATTGAGAGCACCAAACATTACAATTTCTCATCTCCACCAAGTTTATCCATAACATTTGGTGCTCCCTGTGAGGTTATAAATCCACAGAGACAGAGCACTCCAGAGATACACAAAAGTGGTGACTATTGGAACAATAGAAAAAGACCACTTCTCATATAGAAAAGCACTATTTCAATACTTTTGAAAAGATCTAAGAATACCAGCAAAAACTACCATTGCAGAAAGTGATTTTTGCAACTATATCAATGCAAAAATTGACTGCTTGTTAGACCACACAATAGACATAGAAAAACTTAAAAAACAAATCTATCAAAGCTTACTAAGGTACTCAACAACTACCACTACTTGAGCTATTGTTAAAACCCTATGCATAGTCAATACAGACATTAAACACTATGTGACAAAATGATTCTTTCAAGTACAACAACCAATAGAATCTGATTTGAAGGAATACGAGTATGGATCCAATAATCTCACAACTGCCCAAGACAAATCCACAGTCAACAAAAAACCAAGAGTCCTCTTCCCAACAACTCCATCATACCATCAGACACTCCAAAGTAGAATTGTATTTAATCCACTCCTGGAAACCCAGTCGGAAACACTACAAACTTCTGGAAATTCACACTCTTGGAATCAACACAGTTGGACCAAATCACTAGGAGAATATGGATCGCTGTTTGGAAATCTTATCTCAGCAGCTGGTCAAACAAAAGAAAACATGTCAACTTGGGAACAGCCACTAACACAAAACCTAGCAGAATCAGCATCTCCCCTAATGGAAAAAACAGCTATCTTACAACCTATTGGTTTAAGCAACAAAGGGAAACAACCAGTATTAGCACTCGGAGAACACTCAAATACACAGACACCAACCCTCTTAAACATAACCAGTAACATCTTACCTATCAACTGGATCATGGCTTACTGAGATATCACTAAGTTAGAAAAATTCTTGGGGGAAGAAGATAACATGTATTTGTGGATTGCAGAAGCCGAAAAAGCAATCACTGCTGTTATTCATAGAAATATAGGAAATATATATTAGCATAGTTATTAACCAATCAGAAGTAGATATAGTAAAATGTGGAATTTCAGAATTCCTTTTAGGAATTGCAGGATTCCAGAAATTATAGAATTCTCACAAGAAATCACAGGATTCCAGAATTCTAGGATTCCTCTCAAAAGAATTGCAGAATTTTAGGAATTCCAGGATTCCTGTTGTGAAAAATTGAGGAATTGAGGAATTTCAATTATGTATATATAGCAGTAGGATTAGAAACTAAAAAAACAGACCTTTCAATTTAGATTTCATCTAGACAACTTTCCAAACCACAAATAAATAACTGTTTGTTATCTCAAACCTGCTGCCACTATCAACACTTCATGTTGATAGTAATTGATACTTAACCACACTGGAACAATAGCTCTTGATTATGGCTATTGACGGAATACTAACTTGCAAATTGCCTTGGCTTATTTTTTTTCTTTCTTTATTTTCTTTTTTTTTCTTTATTTCTTGCTTTGATTTTATTGTTATTTACTAACTCTATTAAGGATTAATGCACAGGGTACTGACATCGGGATAAACGTGACTGGTAAAAGACCCAGAAATAAGAGTAGAACACTCAATTGAGGATAGCTTACCAAGAGGAATACCAGCCATCAAGCTGAGAAAAAAATTAACAAAACTGCGGTTTCGGAAAGCTATGGATAAAACTATTACCATTAAATCTCTGTCTATTATACAAAGAACTCAACCAAACCCTTCAGATACAAACCTTTTAGACACAAATCTTCAGATCACTATCAACTGCAACTAGATTTGAACACCAAGTTACAGGTTTGTTATTTAATCCAACACCAAAAATAGTCACCTGTAACATTTGATGCTCCCTGTAAGGTATAATCCTACAGAGAACCAGCACCAACACAAATCTAAAAGTGGCAGAATCAGAAAACATAGGAACAAACTATCTAGGATTCGCAAAATTCTTATTTCAATACTACTGTCAACATTTGGAATTAAATCACAACCACATATCAGTAGAATTAGCTTTCAATTTCTACGTCAACAAAAGAATTGCCCATCTATTAGAAACACCAGTAAATATCGAATTGACAAGAGAAGCCTTTTACAGTGAATTAATTCAAAATACCAACCTGCCAACAAATCACAATTTTGCTTCCATCATCACGGAAATCAACAAAGAAATTGAACACCATACACAGCAAAGATACCCCATTACTTATGCAAGCAAAGGCAAAGAAAAACTGCAAACACCAGCAGTAACACTCAAAAGAATACAACCACCTACTTGAAAGAAAACAAGAGTTGAGTTTCCAACTAATCCATTATACCACTATACACTTGGAAACATCATTAATATTACATCTACCAGCATGGCCACATCAAACATGACATCAGCATTTGGACAATTCCCATTCCAAAGTAAACAAAGAAAAGAGGATCTACTAAAACTATATGACAAGTATTTTAAAGGATTTAAATCTTGATTACCAATGCCATCAGAATTTTGATTACTACCACCTCACCCGAATTTTGGAATCACAAGTCCTTGGAAAATTACTGAATCAAAAGGAAAACAAGAAGTAGAAGAGAAAGAAGAATCTGAAAATCAAGAATTTACTTACTAAAACCTGATCCTAGAAAACCCAGAAATTGAAACCCCAAACTTTCAAACCCAGTCCAATTTAGACAATTCAGAAAATGACACTCCAAATATTCAAACCCCACCAAATCAGAACAATCCAAACTCCAAAGTAATTAATCAACACTTACCTCTAGTTATTATCATTGATTAATCACCTGTTGAACCAATTGACCAGTCCATCCAACCACCAAACCAACAAAATCAACAACTGCCACCAGTACTGCCCTAACAACAACAACAACTTCTATTATCACAGCAACAACAAATGGCTTATGCACCCATCATGAAACTCAACAAATTCAATGGTGAAGAAAATGATGCCCAAGTCTGGTTAAATAACATGGCCAAAGCCATTACAGCCAATAATTGGGATGATGCTAGAGTAATACAAGTGATCTCTTATTTTCTTTAGGATACTGCTGATGCATGGTATCAAAGTCTTGTTGTCAAACCCCAAAATTTTAATGGATTCAAAACTGAATTCTTGCAGTACTTTAGCAACAATAATAGTATCAACAAATTAGCCAACACCTTTACCACTATCAGACAAGGGGACACTGAAGCAGTTACTACCTACTTAGAACACTTCCATAGAAATCTATACCAAATACAAGTTATCCAAGCTGACTATTTCATAGTGCCACAGATTTTAAATCAATTTATTAGAAGATTGCACAGTAGCATCCTACAACAAGTATGTCCAATGCACTTAGTGAATCTTTTAACTGCAGTCACTTATGCCAGGGATTTTGAAGCAGCTGAACTAGAAGCTAATCACACCCAAGCTGAATCTAGCAATAAATGAATTATCTGAATTGGATTCCAAATTGAAGCAATTCAGTGATTCAATTAATCAGAAATTAGAGGGATACTTAGCTGACAATTGCATGATTTATCAACCTCCTCAACGGCATAACAATCAGGGAAATGTGAATTGTTTTCAAAATCAGTTACGTCCATCATCATCATCCAATCAGTTGTGGCAGCCAAAGATGCGCATTTGTCACAACTGTGGTAAACAAGAGCACATCAGAGCCAACTGCCATACTTATAGCAATTCATGATCGGGAAATCAATATAGAAACTCCAATCGCCAGTTCCAGACTCCAAACCATCACTCAAATTAAGACCAATACCAACCCACTTATCTGCCTATAACACACCAACCAATTTATTAACCACCAGTTTATTAACTGCCACTACAAGCAATTTATCAGGCACAGCCACAAGTAATATATTAACCACAGCCACCAGCAATCTATCAAACACCCACCATTCAAACACCACCAGCAAACTCAGCTCAAATAACATCAGAGAACCCAAGATCAAGGATCACCCAAAACTGGAGATCAGTAATGGTTGTACATCAACCAATCCTCAGCTCTTCCCACCAACAATCAGGATCTTGTCAATAGAATTCGGGCACCAGTCCTACCTAAAACCCGAATTCTCAACACTATTTAAGCCTCCTGATGACTCCAGAAGATGCCACATCCAGCAATTCAGGAATCGAACAACAACAACCACCTACCAATAATATTTTACCTGCTACAATCACCAAAAATGAATCTTTGGATGCCATCTTTCCATTCAAACTCGAAGAACTGTCAAATACGTTATTATTTAATAGAGCTGCACTTGAAGAGAAACTGATCACTGCCATGTATACTGATGCCAAAATTGATGGCCACTCCATCAAATTAATCTTTGACAGTGGTTCAGCAGACAGCATTATTACATAACAACTCATAGATCAATTAGATCGCTAAGTTAATCGCACTGCTAGTGCCAGAATTATTACTGCGGATAGAGCCACCAAAACCCCCAATTGACGAAATTGATGATTTCCCAATTGAAGTCAATGGCATTATAGTACCAATCAAAGTACTTGTCATGGAAACAACTTAATACCAAGCACTTGTTGGGAACAACTGGCTGTCCAAAACCAACACAATCTTAGATTGGAACATCCAAGAGCTTCAGCTTAGCCAGAACAGTCAACACACATGGGTACCAGCCACATGTGATCACTTTAAGCCCATCACTATGTCATCAACACCACTTATTAAATTCGAGAAAGAAAAAGCGAAACCCATCTGAGAAGTGTACCAAGTCTTATGGGCTGACATCAACCACAATGAACTGCCACCAATACTTGCTTGAGACAACAATGACAATAAAAAGAAGAAACAAAGAGAAAAACCTACCTGAGAAACCACCATCAACACTTGAACCAACAACAAAAGTGAGATGCTACCAATTCTAGATTGAGAAAAAAAAAGCAAGGAAAAAGGGAAAGGAAGGGAAAAAAACATATCTGAAGAAACTACCACTGCAGAAGAAATAACTAGTGACTGGGAAAGGAAATACTCACGTGAACCAATAAAAGAGCCACCATACATACCTCTCAAATGCAAGGACTGTAAGAAAAAACTGTCCTCAATAGGAGCTTGGATAGCACCAGATGAAAACTACTGGACGCGAACCCATTACTATTGCAAACTCTGCCATAGGGAACAATATGACTACCCAAAAAGACAAGGCAAGTAGGACAATGAACTATGTCTCACTTGCAGCGAACAATTACTTGACAAAGGAATGTGAAATGACATTTCTGGTCGAGAAAGAATGTGTGATACTTTGTACCAATACATGATCCTTATTAGTGACTGGGTGAGTTGTAGTACACCCATCACAGCAGCATGGCACTGAGCTATATCTTGCCTAAATGGCTATCCACATGACAAGGACGAGATCTGGCAAATGGCCAATGCCAAAGTAGAAGGTGCTTTGCCTAATGAAATTCTGAAAATCAAGAATAACCCTTCAAAACCAACAGATATTGTTTTGGTTTTCAACCTGGACACCTTTATCAACTTAGAAAACAGCCCAGAAGAATTCCATGAACACTATCAGAATCTAGCACCCACAAAAGAAGAGCAAAAGCAGTGCTTGGAAAAAATCAACACCCAATTATGTGACCACTGTTTGATTCCATGTGACTTCCAATTCTGTGATGATTGTGATTTTATCTACAATCTACCACCACGCATGATTTACACAATCCTTAAAGAAGAAGAACCAATCAACAGCTGCACATCAGAATCAGAATTGAGTTCTAACCCTAATTCAAACTCCGACAACAATGATAACAAAAATAATGATTCCAGCTTTGTTCAAAATGGCTATAACAATAACACAAGTAATTTTCGAAAATAAAATTCAGGAAATACTTCAAGAAAGAGAATTAACAAAGTTAGATTTCGATGGAGCTCAATATTAAAAGGAGGGAATAATATTACTTATAGAAATATAGGGAATATATATTAGCATAGTTATTAACCAATCAGAAGTAGACATAGTAAAATGTAGAATTTCAGAATTCCTTTTAGGAATTGCAGGATTTCAGGAATTATAGAATTCTCACAAGAAATCACAGGATTCCAGAATTCCAGGATTCCTCTCAAAAAAATTGCAGGATTTCAAGAATTTCAGGATTTCTGTTGTGAAAAATTGAGGAATTGAGGAATCTCAATTATGTATATATAGCAGTAGGATTAGAAACTAAAAAGACAGACCTTTCAATTTAGATTTCATCTAGACAACTTTCCAAACCACAAATAAATAACTGTTTGTTATCTCAAACCTGCTGCCATTATCAACATTTCATGTTGATAGTAATTGATACTTAACTATACTGGAACAATAGCTCTTGATTATGGCTATTGATGGAATACTAACTTGCAAATTGCCTTGGCTTATTTTTTTTCTTTCTTTATTTTCTTTTTTTTTCTTTATTTTTTGCTTTAATTTTATTGTTATTTACTAACTCTATTGAGGATTAACATGCAGAGTACTGATGTTAGAATAAATGTAACTGGTAAAAGACCCAGAAATAAGGGTAGAATACTCGATTAAAGATAGCTTACCAGAAGAAATACCAGCCATCAAGCTGAGAAAAAAATTGACGAAACTGTGGTTTCAGGAAGCTATGAATAAAACTATTACCATTGAATTTCTGTTCATTATACAAAAAACTCAACCAAATCTTTTGGATACAAACTTTTTAGACACAAACCTTCAGATCACTATCAACTGCAATTAGATTTGAGCACCAAGTTACGGGTTTGTTATTTAATCCAACATTAGAAATAGTTACCTGTAATACCACCAACAACTGGGATGATGACAGAGCTATTCAAGTACTACCATTCTTTCTAACCAGAACCACAAACTTGTGGTATCAAAGCCTTGCAGAAAAACCAACTAACTTTAATATCTTTAAGCTTGTCTTTCTACAATACTTTTACAACTCCAATACTTTAATCTGATTGCAGAATCAATTCAGTATAATTAAACAAAAAAATCACGAAGCAGTAACTACTTATCTTGGACAATTCAATCAAATCCTTTGTTAAATATTAGCTATCAAAAGGGACTACTATACTGCAGTGCAAGTTCTTAATTAATTCATTAAAGAATTGTGAAGTAGTATTCTAAAATCTGTAAGACTCTGCTATCCGACCAATTTACAAGATGCCATTGTTCTTGTTCACAATTTTGAGTCTGCAGAACAAAAAGCAAACCATATCCAAGCCATTAATTTAGCCATTAATGGAATCTCTGACATCGATGCAAAGATAACCCAATTGAGTGAGAAACTAACTCAAAAAATTGAGGGATTCTTAGTCAGAACTACAGGAACTTACCAACCACCCCAACAAAGAGAAAATAACAACAACAGCAGATACCCCCAGCAATAGAACTGTTAGCAACAGCAACAACTTTGGAGAACCAATTTTCACAATTGTTACTACTGTCAAAAATCTGAACACATTGTCTGGGACTACAGAAAGAAGATAATAAACCAAAATCAAGGAAACCAATACCAGCAACCAAGATATTAGCAAAACATGGTATTCCAATATCCCATACCTCAAAATCAACTGCCCCAATATGCACAACAAGTCCCATACACTCAACCACCACTCCAGAATTATTATCAACTACCACCAATAACACAAGCAATCCCCCACTATCAAACTCCTCCTTACAGTCAGCCCAAACCTTGAGCTATAGACTATAATCAGGGATGGAGGAATCTCAACAACAATTAGGCACAAACCAACAGTAGACTGTCTTGATCAATCTCTCACGGTCCTGCTCAATCTTGACCAGCACCAACTGGATACCCAAATCAAGCTTTCTATCTCAGTCTCACAAAAGACTAGGGTTTTAATAAATCTACACCTATGGAAGGGAGGGATGTAGAACAAATCTCCCAACCTTCTAAGCAAACAAAAAGCAATATCCCACCAGCCACTATTACCAAAAACACCACCCTAGCCACCATATTTCTTTTTGATATCAATAATTTGAACACCCATAGCCTTTTTAGTGAAGCAGTCATTAATTAAGATAAACCAATAATGGCTCTATACACTAATGCCAGAGTCAGAGAAATAAACATTAAGTTAATTCTGAATAGCAGATTAACTGGTAGCATAATCACAAAGCAGCTCATGGACCAACTAGGTTGCCAAGTAGACTGTGCCACTACCACCCAGATTATTACAGTGAATAGAAACACAAAAACCCCGATAGAAGAAATTGACAATTTTCTCTTTGAGATTAATAGAATTTAGATTCCTATCAAAGTACTCATCATGGAAGCTACTCAATATCAAGCTCTAGTGGGAAATGATTGGTTGTCAAAAGCCAACACTACTCTTGACTGGAACACCCAAGAACTTCAACTCACATTCAACAGACAGCATGCCCGAGTCCCAGCTATATGTAGACACTTTAAAACCCAACGTACTAAGGAACCTCTTATTGAATTCGAAGACACACTACTGCCACCAACCATTAAAACCTATCAGGTTTTATGAGTGGATGATTATCAAACTGAACTACCCCCACCACCAATCTGGGAAGAAAAAAGAAAAAGCAGAGCAGAAGAGAAACCCCAATTGTCATCACTAGGATATGTAACCTCAGACCAAAGAAACTTATTTTACCAACCTCTAAGACTCATATGTGTCAATTGTGGAAAGAAGTTATCCACTATGAGTGCATGTATTGGAGACAACAAAGAATGGTCTACTGTTACCAAATACTACTGCAGACCTTGTGTACTAGAAAGATTTGAAC
Organism: Geosiphon pyriformis; assembly: GCA_016748015.1. NCBI lineage: Eukaryota > Fungi > Glomeromycota > Glomeromycetes > Archaeosporales > Geosiphonaceae > Geosiphon > Geosiphon pyriformis. Next base: position 78,518 of record JAAOMT010000400.1, on the reverse strand, counting down.
AAACAAAATGACAAGGCAAGTGGAACAACACATCGTGTCTCATATGTGGCAAGATTTTGCCCAATAAAAGACTCTGAAATGATGTGCCTAGTAAAAGAGGAACATGCAATAAGGCTTGTCAATACACCATATTAATCAATGATTGGGTACAAAAAAAAACTTCCATCAAGGATGCTTGGAAATGAGCACTCAACAGACTGGATGGTTATCTACACAATGATCATGAAATCTGGAGAATGGCAAGCACCAAAGCCAAAGGGGTCATTCCTGAAGAGATATGAGAAATTAAGGATAACTCTTGGATGCCTGAATATAATGGACCACCTGCGGATAATTTCTTTATGGATGACCCAGATGCATTTCAGAACCAATATCAGAAATTGGTCCTGACTTGAAAAGAACAAAAGCAAAGATTAGCCAATTTGAATACCAAACTGTGCGATTATTGTTTGATCTCCTGTTACTTCCAGTATTGCGACAAATGTAATCTCATGTTCAATCCACCTCCAAGAATACTGTTTCCAATCACCAAACTATCTGAGCCTAAAAAAAAAGAGGTATTAATCACTGAGGACATGTCGTTTCAAGATCCAACTAAGGATACTGAAACAAAACAGTATCTCACGTATCTCAACCTATCCAAAGAACTGGAGCTAAAATGGTACAGTAACAACAAGGAAGGAATCTGCCCTGAAAGAGCGCATAACACTGATACCAGTTTCGACCTATGATACCCTAGACAATCACCCATTATTATAGCCTTACATTTCCTTGTAAAAATAGATCTTAAGATAGTGTTAGAAATTCCTGTTAGTACAATGGTACAAGTTGCCTTTCAATCTAGTCTAGCCAAGAAAAAAATCAATGTAAAAAGAGAAATTGTCAATGCTAGTTACATAGAGAACATCATTGTGATACTACAGAATAATTTGGACAGACCCTACAAAATAAAATCACAAGAAAAGATTGCCCAAGCTATCTTCCTATCCCTAGTCAAAATACTTCAATTGACCCTGATAACAACCTGAGAAGAATTAGGCCTTACTGCCCAAGGAATTAATGGGTTTGGATCAAGTGGAAGAGGAAACGTACTAGTTAATTTTATGGAAAAAGACAGTGACCAGATAGAATTTATCTATATTGACACCATTATTTTCATTTCTTTATACCAACAATACACCCTTAAGATGAATCAAAAGATCCAAGATCAAGCCCTGTTATTCGAAACCAGTCCTGAAATCTGTTCCCTAGCCGATGTTGCTAATCTATATCTACTGGCCAAAGCCCATAAACACTTCAAAATCTCCATCCACAACCCTACAGAAGATGTTATTGAAATTCCCGAAGGGACCCTCGTTGATTCCATATCTGCAGATATTCAGAATCCTAAAAAACTCCAGTCTATTCCAAACTTTACACAATTATTCTTATTCTGTGACATTACCTCACAAGTATGGAATTTGCCAAAAAAAAGTTACTTGTTCACACCAAAAGAGATCAATAAATTAAATTTAGGAAACTTAAATACTCTGCAACAAATGCAACTCAAAGTCTTTCTGAATCAGTATGCCAATGTTTTTGCTAGTGAAAATAAGTTCGGATGCACCAACATTATGAAGCATCAGATTGATATGGGAGATGCTCGACCAATTAAGCAACGAGCTTACCACATACTCCTATCTGGTGATAACCTAATTAAGCAAGAAGTACAACGGATGCTTGATAACAGCCTAATCAAAGAATTGTTAAGCCCTTGGTCCTCTTCAGTAGTCTTGGTCACCAAGAAAAATGGAAAAGTGCAATTCTGTATAGACTACAAGAAACTAAACAGCATCATGCGAAGAGATAGTTATCCCACTCCCTTCATCCAAGAAATTCTGGACAATCTAGAGAAAAAAAATGGTTCTTGTCATTAGATTTAGCAAGTAGTTACTGGCAAGTTGAAATGGACTCCAAAGACAAAGAAAAAACAGCATTTACCACTTGAAATGGAAACTTCAAGTTTAATGTAATGTCTTTTGGACTTTGTAATGCTCCTGCCATGTTTTAATGCTTGATAGATGTAGTATACAAAGAAATCCTTTAGAAATCAGTAGTAGTCTACTTAGATGATACAAACATGTTCTCCAAAACATTTGATAACCATTTGCTTCACTTGCAACAAGTCTTTGAATGCCTTCGTAGCGCCAGATTAAAACTCAATCCCAAGAAATGCTTCTTTGGAAAAACTGAGTTAAAGTTCCAAGGACATGTAATTGGCAAGGATAGAGTTAAATCCGATTCAAATAAAGTACAAAAAGTCAAGGATTTTTTAGTCCCAATCAATCTCAGAGAATTACAAGGATTTCTAGGATTGGCAGGATATTATTGTCAATTTGTTAAAGATTTTTTGAATATCACAAAACCACTCCATCAATTGTTGTCCAAATACATACTGTACTTGTGAAAAGAAAATCAACAGAAAGCATTTGACTATCTTAAGTAGTGATTAATTACATCCTCAATCCTAATTTACCCAGATTTCACTAAATGGTTCATTGTCACTATGGACATCTCAAAAAATGCTCTAGGAGCAGTCTTATCACAGATAGGACCAGACAATAGAGAACATCCAGTTGCCTACACTAGTCACAGCACTAGCCCAGCAGAAAAGAATTACAGCACAACAGATCTGGAATGTCTTGCCATTTATTGGGCTGTACAGACTTGGAAACATTATCTCAGTCAACCATTTAATCTATATACCAACCACAAAGAACTTATTTAATTACTCAACAATCCATAATTAGAAGGAAAATATGTGAAATGAAGTACTTATCTGCAACAATTCCCATTCAAAGTCTATTACAAGGAAGAATTCAAGAATACCAATGCCGACAGTTTGTCAAGAATGCCACAAACCTAATCCCAGACCTATGGACACACTCACTTATCAATGACTACATCAGTACCTATTGACACTACATTTCAAGAAGATATTATCTCAACAGAAACAAAGTATTATACAAAAACAAGCCCAAAATTATTTTATTCAAGACAACTAACTATATTGACGAGAACACCGAAACCACCCCACCCCACAACAACTAATCAAGGACAGTGAAAGAGAAACTATACTATATAGCATGCACTCAGATCCGACGTCAGGACACTTTAACAAAGATACTACCCTCAAAAGAACACTAAATTTATACTATTGGCCAATGATATACAAAGACATTTTTGAATACGTGCTCAATTGTGACGTATGCCAGTGAAGAAAAGGAGCAAGATCAACAGAACCACTTTGACCCATTCCAGTTGGAAATCCATTTGATAGAATTGGGATTGATTTGGTTGGTCCTCTCTTAATTACATCCAAAGAAAATTAGTATATTGCTATAGTCATTGATTATCTTACAAAATGGCCAGAAGCCAGAGCAATTCAAGTAGCTAATGTCAAAACAGTAGCCAAGTTTGTACATCAAGACCTAATTTGCCGACATGAGTGTCCAAAAGAATTGTTATCCGATCAAGGAATGCATTTTGTCAATAATATGTTAACAGAATTAAGCCAATAGTTTGGTATAAAATGTCTTTTATTGTTACCATACCACCCACAAACTAATGAACTGGTAGAACAGTTTAACTAAACACTATGTGAAGCACTAGTAAAAATAAGTCAAGAAAATGAACAAGAATAGGATCTATTCATACTTTTAGTACTTTTTGCATACTGAACACTAAAGCAAAATACAATACACTTCACATCATTCGAATTAGTCTATGGAAGGAAAGCTACGTTATCTATTGAGAAATATTGTTCTACCCAACAAAAAAAATCACCAAAGAGAATTTTAAAGCTACCTTGTACCACAGAACATACCAGCTAATAGAAATGTTAGAAAACAATCAAAGAACAGCAGCTGATAACATTAGTAATGCTCAAAAATAACAAAAGGAAAGACATGACAATCACCTATCTGAACAACCAATAGAATTCAAGATTGGAGACCAGGTACTGTTACATCATACAAAAGCTGAAAAACAGTGGAGTAGAAAGTTCAACCCAAAGTGGGATGGTTCATTCCACATACACGAAGCTTTAAGAAATGGAGCTTACAAACTACGATTGGAAGACAGGATTTTAAAGAAAGTAGCACATGGAAATTGGTTAAAAATTTATCATGCAAAGCAGATATTATCGTCATCAATACCTTAACTAAGAACACAAATTTCATTAATCAGACCAGAAGATATACCATGAGATCTGGAACCAATCATCATCATCAAAATATAGACAATAGGCAGCAAATTAAATTGGGGAATTCAAATATATATAGCATCCAAAAAGCAGCAAGAAATGATAGAAATTTCAACATAGACCTTTCAGATCAAATTTTAAAATTATTTAAACAATTATTTAAAACAATTTAAAAATCTCTTGCTTAAATAGAAATAACAATTGATAAAAAAAAGATACGGTACAAAAATAAGAACAGGAGAGGGAAGGATGAAAGTTCAATTAGAACTAAATGTTTTCTTTTCTACCCACCACCCAAAAGACAATGTTGGAAGAAAAATTGCCTTTGGGCAGAAGGTGGAAAAAAAAGAGGCAAAGAACAAGAAAAAGGTTACAAAAGAAGATACTTGGTCCCTGAGCTTAAAAAAATAAAAAAAGCTTTAGCTCGTAAGACCAAACTCCCCAAAACAGGGGAGTAAACACCTGACAACACCCAGAAATGGAAAAAAAGACTTTCTCCAGCTTATTGGTTTTACAAAATTGGAGAACAGCTTGACTTGAAAACACCATACAAAGACCTCAATCAGAAAACATTTAACAAAAAAGCAATACAACAAGTAGAAAAGTTTGTAGAGAAAAACAACCTGACTTTATATTACAAAGCAGCATACTGACTATATACCACTTTCTAATATTGTCCAAATGTACTGTTGTATAGATTGATAAAGATGATAACAGTTAACAACATAGGACAAATTACCAATTGACAGTTCGAAGACCTACAAAAAACAATACTTGATGCAATTATCAAACATTACATGAATAAAGACATAGGAACAGATATATATGATTTTGCAGGAGCTTAATTCTAAAAAGAGAGAGATAATGTTACCCAAGTAGAAAAACTGATCCAAAGTTATGAAGAAATGTGACCAAAACATGACCAAAACATGACATAACACAGAATAGCATACAATAATGTTGGATAACATGTTATAATATAGGATAATGTGTTATAACACAGGATAACACAGAATAGTATGCAATAATGTTGGATAAATACATTATAACGTAGGTTAACATGTTATAATGCAGGATAACACAGAATAACATATAATAATATCAGATAATGTGTTATAACATAGGATAACTAGCAATAACATAGAAAAACAAAGCAATAACAGAAATAACAAAGCAATAGCTAGTGATAGCAAAACAATTGAAAGCAATCCTGTAAAACCAAAAGAATATATAAAAGCAAGTAGTTATAGAAGTTAGAAAAACAGACAAATAGATATGAACCTCTAGACAAGAATTAAATATTCATACTCCTTCATCATTTATTATCTTCTCTATTTTATCTTCTGAAATAAACCAATTATTAAAGAAATCAGAATCATGAATTTATGTTCTCAAACTTTATAGAATTTACATGAATTAACCCTTGCTTTGTACCTTTGTTCTAGAACAAATGCTTTTAGCATAATTGCCTTGAACTATTAATGATTTGGACTAATTGCTCTTGATTATGGTAATTGACAATACTAATTTATCTTTTCTTTCTTTTCTTTTCTTTTCTTTTTCTTTTCTTTTTCTTTCTTATTTTTTTGTGGGGCAGCAACATAGTAAAATCAACTGTCTAAAAATAGACTTTATGATAGCCTGGTAAAAAAGGGAAGCTCTTCCTAAGTTTTGGATATTAACATTATCTTGTTAGCTTACCAGAAGGGTGAAAAAACAATGCCAGACCCTAACAACTGCACTCATTAGCTTGGAGAAGAAAGCTTACATTTATGGAAAACATTGCAATTGATGAAAGACAAACTCTGTACCTTATAACCAAAGAACTCAATAGGTAAAATCACATTCAGGAATAGACTTTCAGAGACTAATAATCAAGACTAAGCCAATAGAATTATGCAGAAGATGCATCATTAATAATTGAGAGCACCAAATGTTACCATTTTTCATCCCCACCAAGTTTACTCATAACATTGTGGTCATAAAATTAAGAAAACAAAAAGTTTTTTCTTTTATCCTCTTAATTTTGGTTCTATAAACTAAATAGTAATTAAATTATACTTATTAAACTTAATAAAAAAAATGTATAATAATATAATTTAAAATATTAATAATAAGTATTTAAAACATAAAAAAAACCCAAAATATAAAATTTTAATTATATTTTTTGAAAATTATTTTTAAATAATAATTACAAATTTAAAATATAAATTAATTATTGATTACTTTTATTAATTAAATGTAATAATATAAACTTTTTTTACATGATTTTTATAATAATTTTTATAATATATATTATTATTATTTTATTACAAGTTTTATGAATGCAGTCCAACCACTACCTAAGTACATAGAATTAAAAATAGAATCTAATTTAAGCATGGCTCATGTCTTTTTTATACATAACCAGCCATTCAGGCCAATCAAGACAGCACTACACACCTAGATCTCTCACCACAGGAACATCTCTCAAGAAACCAAAATCTGATTTAGTTAAACATGAATGCAACCAAAAGCACACATGAATACTTAATCTAAAACTAAAATCCCAGATTGTCCCAATAGACTACAAAAAAGACAGACCAAACACTGAAGAAAAAGAAAAACTGTCACACAACAGGAGCTTATGCTTTTCATAATAGGATCTCAACTTAGCTACAGACAGCCAAATGGCAGACCTGTAACTCTCAGCAAAGTGATGAATGAAATTGACAATCAACACACCTTCACCAAAATTGGCACCCAAATGGCCTACCATGTTAGCCATTCAACTCTTCAACACAAAATCCTTAGCCAGCACTATAAACAAGTTGACAGAAGAAGCAGTCTCATACAGTGAATCAGCAACTGCATTTCCATCAGCAGAAACTCCCAGCAGCACATTCCACTTCAGAATAGCATCAGACAATAAAGTTTTCTGAACATTGACATCACAAGTACAAGAAAACACGTGATCAGAGTCCTCTACCAAATCACACTGGATGCAGGCAATACTTGAATAATTTGGATTATACATTTTTTTTCTTTTGGCCACTGGTAATTGGTGGTGGAGCACCTTCATGAAGTATGACCAAAATGTTACTGATGCAGTACTAGTGTAGCCAGATTTGATCTTGCCATCAGGATGCCAAACACGAAAGGTTTTGGCCTTATCAAAATGGTCACAGAGACCTGTACTAATAACACTACCAACACATTTGGTCTCCCAACCAACAGAATGAACAGCATTAAATAATTTTTTGCAACATAATGAGCATTTTTAGAGACAGGTCTGTCCTCAATATTGAGAAAATGATAAGGAATCACAAAAGACAGGAAAAACCTAAAGGTAACAGCAGCATCAGCATAGAAATTGGCACGTTCATTTCCAACAACACCAGAATGACCTTTGACTTTATTCTATGTAATCAACAAACTCTTTTTGGAAATGACATGGCAAATACGTTCCTTTTTGATCCAGCATTTGTTATAAAAGTTAGGATCAGACATACTATTGCTGGAGTTGTACAGATTCAGTGAAACTTGGCTGTCAGTAAACAAATTAACAGATTGAGAAACAGGCACACACTCCAAAACAAACACAATAGTCTGCAGTTTTACTAGAGTTGAAGAAAGCAACTCATCTACCTTAACTCCAACACTAGTGTTCACATCTAGAAAGTAGGCAGTGACACCACCACAAGCACCCAATGAACCCAAATTTTTGATAAAACTATTAGTGTAAATGGTCACAGAACCCAACCCAGAATTCAGTAGATGTTCATTAATGTAACCAAAGTCACAAGGAAAGTCAGCAAGAACTGAGCAAGGAAACAACAGCACACTATTTAACAATCTATTTCCATTAATAAATTTGACCAAAGAGACAAACCAGATAGGAACTGGGCCTCTAGGGTCCAGCTTTTTTTATCTGCAAAAAGTGTTCTACATAAAACATGTGCCATGTTAGTCTAAAAGCTGGTCCACAAACACAATGCTATATTTTTTAAGAGACTTTGCCACATCTAAATAAGACTCAGAACTGAGCACATCCAAGATCACAATACTATTTTTGGCCTGAAAAACATTAAGCAGATTACCACTCAATGATAGATTGCACAATTTGAGAGCATATATTGTGCCAGCCAAAAAACAATTTGTGGGATCAATCAGCAACTTAATTGGAACTCAAAAAGGGTGCCGGAGCATTCAGCTAGCAGTCTGAAACTCCATGGCTCTGTGTTCAAATAATTCACTAAAGATTCTGCCAGCATTAGCAAACATAACCAAACCAGCCAATAGATTCTTAGTCAGAACCTGTTCAAAAGTTCTCAAACTATATAGCTCTGGATGATACAAAGCCTTATTCAGAAAATTTTTGGGCAAATTGGCCTTAAGCTTTAATTTTTTTCTCAACATTTTGTCCCACTTCTCACACACACCTTTGAAAACACAACTGAACTGCAGTCTATAACCAATTATGGACTGCAAAACAGCAGAAACCAAATATAAAAACTGCTTTTTAGTAATGGTTTTTTTTAAAACCACATTTGAAAAAAACTTAATATCTAAATGAGCTTTGGCCAAACTTGGCTTTGACATGTCATTCATAGAAAGAAAAATCCCTAAGTATTAGTAAAAATCACTCTTTTTGGCAATAGAGATTTTAGAACCACTAATAGACAATAAAATCTCTCTGGCCCCTTGATTAATAGGAATAACAACTGTTTTGTTTGTGTTAATAGCAATGTTATTAATCAAAAAAAATTCACTCACAATGTTCAAAATGTATTGTGTAGCTGCCAGGCAGTTTTCAACCCAAATAGTATCATCCACAAAGACACCAGCTACAAAAAAGGAAGTTTTGCCATCCTTAGGGTTAGCCTTACTGGTTCTAGTGAAAAATTTTGAATTCAACCTATATTTACACAATTGTTTATGCTTTTTGATCTCACAAAGCAAAGGATTATAGAAAATTTTCTATAGCAATGGCAAAAAAACTTTTCTTTGATCTAGCTCATCATGAACAGTATATTCATTAGTGAGTTCAAAGTCTGTCATCACTTAGTTGGTCTGACTATTGTGTATGTTTCCAAAGAATTTAATAAAATGGGGCACATCTTAATTCTAATTAAACTGTTTTACAAATAGGGTTATCTGACTGAGTCATAAGTCTTTCACATATCTTAAAGTACCAGTCACAGCTCCCTGTTCTTTTCAAGTGCATTCTCAATGATAAAGCCAATAGTAAAAATTGGAGTTTGAGTAGATGTACCCTTCAAAACTGAGAAATTATTACCATAAAGAACATTAAACTCACTGTATGCCAGAGATATTCTGTTAGAAATAACCTTAGACAGTATTTTTCTGGCTGTCTTAACTAAAGCTATAGGTCTGGTATTGGTAAGTGCTTCTTTCCAGTTATATGGCTTTGATATCATAGAAATCCAGACTTGCCTTCACTGTAGAGAAACTGCACCCAACTCCAAACACACATTGAGAATGTTCAACAAACCACCCAGAATCTGAGCATCTCCATGCTTCCAAAGCTTATTAGGAATACCAAAAATGCCAGCAGCTTTTCCATCAAGCAGTTCTTTGACCACCAAGAGAAACTTATCTGATCTAATTACATTCATAATATTTGAGAATGCATTATTACTAACATAGTCTAAGAGGGCATACTGATTAGACCAACAAACAAGCAGAGAGATAGAAGTGACCCATTTTCTTGTCCATTTTTCCATGATACTATCAACAGCAGATTTAACTTTTTTGGATTCCAAAATTAATTCATTATCTACTATTAAATGGTCTAGCACTATCTTCTTAAATGGCTGTTTTAAACACTTTTAATCATATGTTCTTTATTGAAGCTAAAGTTTTTCATGTATTTGTTTATTATTTTTCTGATTGAAATGTCTCTGGCCACTCTAGACTCATAGTATTTGGACTTTTGGTACTATCTTTTAACTTCTAACAGGTGTTGTAAAATGCTTCCTCTGCCTTTACTATTATTAAACATTGTGTATGCTTTAAAAACCCCCTTACTATCAAGAGTAGACCATATCTTAAAGAGGTAAACAGTTTTTGATTCCTGACCTGAGCTCAAACACTTCACCAACTTGACCATTAATAATTCCAGCTTAAAGAACTTTGAAGACTGCTTATTTTTTGGACAATCAAATTCACTAAACCAGTATCTAGAAAACACATAATCAGCTGAGTTTATAATCACTTCCTTAAGGATCTCCCACATAGTATCCAAATTTTTATTATCCTTTGCATTATTGAACATATCTATATTTTTCAAGAACTTGTTCAACAAACATTCCCTAAAGTGTGATTACTTATCAGCATCCACATCCTTGATCTTGAACTTCTACTTATCCTTATTGGCCTGTATATGATCACTATTAAGCCAGGCATTCAAGAAACCACTCAAACCAACTAAAACCAAAACAGCATTATAATTGGTGTCAAAGAAATCAGAGACAGAAACAACTTTATGACTGGCTAATACAGACAACAAACTCTTGCTTACAAAAATATAGTCGATAATCTTCACGGCACTTCAGAAATTGCTTCAAGTGGAAGCTTTGACCAGAGAGTATTTGCTAAAGAAGTTGACCAATTCCAAATCTGAGCAGAACTTAAAACTAGCACTCTTTCTAGATCTATTCTCATTGAAATTACTACTTAGAACCACAAACATGAAGGAATTAACAGCCTTGACAATAAGAAAGTTGATTTTACAAGCTTGGCCAAATCTGGTCTCAGCAAAAACACCTGCATATAGGCCCAAAATTATTACTGACAACTTGCCCTTAAAAAGGAGCTGAACAGAAGTAAGATGACCAAGAATCTCTTCAATCTTAGAAACATGACGAGTAAGAAAATTGTTCATAATAATTGCCATTCCAGCACCAAGAAATCTTTTGTCCAAACCAGAAGAAAATATTTTCATTCCATCAAACTTGTTTATAATCCAAGACCTAATATTGGATCTCAACTTTGTTTCTGTAACAATAGAAACCATACTTCCAGAATCTACATGTCAACAAATAATGTCTTCCTGCTTGGTAGAGACATTGATACTACAAATATTGCATGTTGCAATTTTCCAAACCAGATCTATTATTGAAAAGGATGAACAGCAGAAACCAAACCAGTATTGTTAATTTTGGCCAAAAAGCTTATAACCATGATTGAAAGATTGTTTAAAGTTTTTTCCATTTTAAAGATAATTAAAGAATTAAAAACTGCCATTTCCATAATAGTCTTACTACTAGTGGCCACACTTGAACCCTCACCTATCACTATATCCACTCCTTGATTCTGTAATAAAAGGGTCACCAATGGCTGACATCCAAGGCTAGACTGAGAAACTGTTGGCCCAGATAAGTCCAATCTCTTAACCAACTTGTCAATGCATTCCACAAAACTGGCAAGACTATACTCAAGAGCGGCTATATTATAATTTTGTATTAAAAAATATGAAAATTTATTGATAATAACAAGTAATAAAAATTTTAAATTTTATTAACTAATATATTAAAAATAATTTTTAATTTTTAATTACTTAATAAAAATATTTTTATTTTGAATAATATTACTAATATGTTTTTTTTAATTAAATAGCAATTGTAAAAATTAAAACAAATTAATTAAAATTTAAATATGTAAATATTTTTAAATACTTAACAATTTAAGTATATAATTATATTATACAAAATTAAAATATATTTAAGTACTAATATTATTATATATAGTTTAGTTAATATTAAAAACAACAAATTATACATTAATAAAAATTAAGATTTTCTTAAAACAAACTTTTTTAAACCAGTTTAATAAGTTTTTTTTATAATAATATTAAATTTTGTTAATGTACAATAATAATAATAATAATAATAATAATAATAATAATAATAATATTTGATTTAATATTTTTGGGTTTTTTATTTTATTAAATTAATTACATATAAAAAAATATATTTTATTATTAATAATTAATCATATTATCTTTTCAAGTCAAGAAAGAATTATTTATTTTTAAGTATTATTATTTTACTGGAAAGAAAAAAAGAAAGAGAAGAAAGAGGTTTTTTAATTGTCAAAATAAAAAAAATATAATCATGTTAATTATATATTATTTATATATATATCATATGATTTATATGTTAAACAGTATCAAAAATTAACCAAGATTCAAATAATAATAATAATAATAATAATAATAAAATCTTGGCAAATCTTTTGATGCACATAATTCCTTTTTACATGTACAGCATGATCAACAACAACAATAATAACAACAACGAAAAAAATCTTTCAAAAGCAATGGAATTTAGAATAATAATATTCAATAACACACGATTACCCGGTTCAAAAAAAAAAATTTCAAGGTTCTTTTAATTTTTAAACGGTTTCGATCCCATCAATATATTAGGTACAACAATCATAAAATTTTTGTCAAACAAATCATCAAATAAGAGATAATGAATGAAAAAAAAATTTCTTTTTTTTCAAATGTATATATCATACAGCTATCAGCACGAATACCAAGAGGAAAAAGAAATTACATGCATTTAATTGTCTGAGTCTGGATTTTTGTGTAAGAAAAAGTTCCCGACTCTTGAATCCTTGACTGATCATTACACAATTTCTGCGAGCAATTATTAGAGTGATTTACTCACAGCTATCACTTGGTTTTTTAACAACTTCTTGAAAGCTTAAAATAGGGGTGTTAAAATAATAGATATGGATTTTAAATTTGGAAAATTTGAAAAAAAAAACATGAGGTTATTAGCAACCAAGTAACCAAGTAACCAAGTAACCAAGTAACCGTACAACATTATGGTTTCTTTTTCTAATTGAAAATAACCCAAGTAAGTCGTCAATTCTGCCCGTTAGTTTTTGCCAGTTTCGATATTGTAGACTACGAAATGTAGCGTTTCAAAAACCACCTTCAGAGACTATACAGGAATCCAAATGATTTTTTACTAGTCTAACTTTGGACTATTTTTCTTTATGGCCGTAAGATGTAAGTTTCAAAAAATTAAAACCGTTGGAAGCCATTATTATTATTATTATTATCATTATGTTTCATAATGTAGAATGAAGTAATAGCAGCCTTAAATAATGAATTATGTAGAAGAGCTTCTTGGCATCTGTGAAGCTTATAAAGAAAGGATGCATAATCTGCAAGTCTTCTCGCGTACAGCCGACCCTTTTAGGGTTAATCAACATATATTTCGCGTGTAAGTTTGTGTTCGTTTCATAGTTTTTTCTGCATGTATGATCCAATAAAAAAAAAGTTGTGATAAAGGAGTATAACTGGAAGTTTTTTATCAAGAATAAAGAGTTAAAGGAATGAAAAAAACAGTATAAATAAAGGAATCTTGAAAAATTTAATCTTTAACAAATAATAAGTTTGATTATTCTTTCTCCTTCCTTCCTTCCTTCTTTCTTTCTTTCTTTCTTTTTATTCTCCTATAATTTTTGGTAATTCAAAGCAAGATCAAACCCATTTAATAAACCATCATCCACCACTACACTTTACTGCTTTTATCTGCTTCTCCAAAATGCAAAAAAACTTTTCTTCAATCATCGCCCTTGTTCTTTCTCTGCTTCTCCTCTCGGTTCTAGTTTCTCAATCGGCATCAAGCCCAGCAGCACCAGAGAAAAGTTCGTCTTCTAGCACCCCAAGTACAACTGGAAAAAATACCAGCCCCACCACTACTACTACCACCACCACCAACACCACCACTACCAACACCACCAACACCACTCCTAATAGCAACAAATCTGGAAAAGATTCCACTGGTTCATCTACCACACCAGTTAGTCAAAATTCAACAAGTTCAGAATCTGGCTCAAAATCATCTAATTCTACAACTGGAGTAACAACTGCTACCACTTCTACCTCAGATTCTACTGATACATCTTCCAGCACTGACTCGTCTTCTTCTTCTTCTTCTGATACTGGTTCAGGTTCTAACAAAGGGTCAAACTCAACAACAACATCACCATCCAGTAGTGGAACTCAAAAGTTGATCATTGGATCGTATCATGCGTATACTGGAGCTTGTTTAATAATTGTTGCTGCCTTCTTTGGGTCCAGAGTTTAAATGGGAGAGAAAGATTTTGATAGGAATTGGATTTATGGGAGTTATGGAAATATTCGATTTGTTAAATACTTTGAAATTTTATATATTTCTTAATATATACATATATATACATACATCGTTTGTGGCCAATTGTAACAAAGAAAGAAAGAAAGAAAGACTAAAAGAACGATGTTTTTAGAAAGAATCGAGTTTCTCATCTAATTTTATTGTTGGTAATACTTAGAATAATAATATATTAATAATAAAGATTTTTTTAATCCTTAAATGGGACTTGCCTTATAATTCTGATGTTTCCCCGAAGCCTTGAATTTTGATCAAATTTAATATCAAGAATTAAAAATATATATATATATATATATGTTAACAGTAACGGTATTTTAACTTTGGAAACAGACGAAAGATGAAGATTTGAAATTGCTCAAATTGATCCGTTGTCATGATTTAACAGAAAATAAAAGTTATTCTTATAAAACCTAATCTTTGAAGTCATTAGATCTTTTCAACAGATTTTTAAAAACCGATTTAAAATACAACTTTTTAAAATTTTAAAAACGTTTTTTAGTATAAATTTCATTTATCCAGTTTGTTAAAAGATTATCTAAAGGCTGTAAAGCACAAAAACACTGAATAATTAAGCCTGATAATATTTTACAAACTTTTTTTTAATTTTAATTTTTATTATTTGTCTTTTATTTATTTAATTTAAACAACATAAAATAGTTAATTTCATTCATTCATTTCATTTTATTTTCATTTTATTTTATCTTATTGCTGATTATTATTTTAAAAATTTTGATTAGGGGAGGTTAAACCTCGATGAAATCATCATTTTCATTTGATTTAAAATAGAAATCATTTTATTATAATTGAACCTTTTTTAATCCTTTAATTCCCTTTTTCAATTTAACTTTGAAATAACTGGGAAACAAAAAAAAAATTTCCCAATTTCAATATTTAATATATGCGAATATACATAGATTGATTGTGATACAGATTGTCTTAAAATACAGAAATTCTTTCATCGAAATGTATTATGGTATTCTGCTAGGACGATCAATTTTCCATTTTTTCTATCTGTATCTGTATCTGTATCTGTATCTATATCTGTATCTGTATCTGTATCTGTATCTGTATCTGTATCTGTATCTGTATCTGTATCTGTATCTGTATCTGTATCTGTATCTGTATCTGTATCTGTATCTGTATCTGTATCTGTATCTGTATCTGTATCTGTATCTGTATCTATATCTATATCTATATCTATATCTATATCTATATCTATATCTATATCTGTATCTATATCTATATCTATATCTATATCTATCTATATCTATCTATATATCTATATATCTATGTATATATGTCTATATCTATCAAAATCGCTATTCGATTTAAAATCAAAAAGTTTCACTAATAAAATATACTTTATCTATAACTTCACAACCTACCCATCATCATCATCATCCTCCTCTTTCTCCTCCTCCTCCTCCTCCTCCTCCCCCTTCTCCTCCTTCTTCTCCCCCTTCTCCTCCTCCTCTTCGTGCAAACTTACGTCACTGACCGCATTGTTAAAAAAAATTGTTATTTCTTGGCAAACTAAGCGATCAATGGTGGAAAAATTAAAGAAATGCATGTGGTATCGCAAAAAATTTTGATTCGATCAATAAAAATAAAAATAAAAATAAAAAAAATCTAGAAATTTTTATAATCGTAAAAAGTGAACCTGGATAACCAAACCAAAAAAGAATATTTTTTTATCTTGGCTTTTTTTCGTTAAAAATTCTTATTCTTATTTATTTATTTATTTTAATAAATTAATAATTAATTTCATTTATAATTTCAATCGATCCAATTCTGTTTAATCCCCATCCAATTAATTAATCCCATCAATCAATCATTCAATCAATCATTCAATTTATTCGATCCTCATCAAAATCTGGTTTGAAATAGTTTCAGGATGGGTAACACCAAATGTGCCAAGTGAAAAAGATTTATTTATCTACACCGGAAAAGGAAGAAGCTTGGTTCAATTTTTAGCAATTATTTGATAGCCTGTGTTTGTTGTTAACAGTATGTGTGCAGCAAATGGCATCACTAAATTTTAACATTGGCAAAGGTCTATTAAAGTTAGATTCAGAGTCTAGTATAAATTGAATGGTATTAACAGTTTTACAATTCTTTTTTCTTTCTCAAAACAAAAAGGGCTTTCTTTAGCAAAACAACCAATTTCTTTTTACACATACACACACACACACACACACACACACATTTAAAAACCTTTCTCTACCAATATTTACTAAAACAATTTTTACATTTTTATATTACGACGAGGAAGACGACGACTTAAAGGTGGAAATTTTAGCCATTTCTTATTTTAAACACTATTTAAACTTGTAATTTTTTCTTCCCCCTTTTTTTTCCTTCTTTTTATCTTCCCACATTCTTGCCTTTTGGTCTGTTAAGCGAAAAAAGTTCATAACGTTCTCAGAGAACTGGGTCAAAAACACACTCCAAACGACAAAAAAACAAACAACAAACCCAATGAATCAATTACGAAAAATGAGTGATATATCAAACACAATAATCACAGCAACAACGACATCGTCATCATCATCAACATTATCATCATCATCATCATCATCATCATCATCACCATTATCAACATCAACATTATTATTACCACAATTTTCAACATATACTACCAACAACACCCCAAAATCGATATCAAGGGAAGCTTACCTTGCCTTAAAATCGCCAACCTTTGAAGTTACAACAACATTTACCATACTTTTCACACTTTTAATTTTATTACATTTTTATCGATTTCTAAAATCGAAACGATTACCATGTCTTTATTTGACCTTATTCGCATTTTTTCGAACATTAGCATTTACATTAAGGCTCGCTTGGTCTCGGAAACCAAACTCTGAAAATTTGGCAATTTCAAGTAGTGCTTTGTTCGCTGCTACTTTTTTTCTTGCTTGTGAAGCGCTTTATCTTTTACTCTCGAATTCGATTAATCCCTTGATTACAACAATGACAACCAATAATACGGTGACTAGTATATCAAATTTGATCAAAAATCATAAAATTATCAACGTGAATACTATTCACCATCAACTATTTTTCAACTCTACTCAATTCAAAATGACCATCACAAGAATTATGGTCCTAATGCTCGCTTCAATTATCGGAATAGTTGGTTCAGTGAACGAATTCAAATTCGATCCAAAATCTCAAGCTTTTCATGTTGGAATCATATTACGAAGATTATCAAATTTACTTTTCACCACAATAATAGCAATCCTTTTATTCATGATAACATATTATGCCATCAAATATCGTCAAAAAATTACCACCAATGGAAAACCATTTACCATCGCCGTTTTATATATTAGCGCTTCTTTACTCTTATTGGAAATGGTTTATAAAGTTATTTCAGCGTTTTCCTCAATTACTGATCGTGTTAATCATGAGAAATGGATCTTTTACGTATTCGAAGCTATACCTGAATTGATTTTTTTGATAATTTTGGGCTTTACAAATATTCGCGATTGGAGTGGACATTCAGTTGTTGAACCAGTTACTCTTGAAAATAATAATAATAGTATTAATATTAATAGTAATAATAATAATAATAATAATAATAATAATAATAATAATAATAAGATTGATCTGAAAATAAACGGAAATGTAATTTAGAAATTTAGGTGAATATTTACAAAATTTGAATTAGAATTTTTGTGTTGAAAAATCTGTAAATTAAAAAACCAAAAATTATTTCTATTTTCAAAATTAATTTTAATTTGAAATTGAGTAAATATTTTCCTCTTATACATATTTTTTATTTAGATAAAATAAATCCGGTTCATAATTCTAAATATATTTGATGAATCTAATTCTGAATCTGATTCTTGATTTCGAAACTTGGATTGGGGAATAAGAAAAAGGAAATGCCAAGAATTTCACAGTATATTTTTCTAAATATTAGAGTCTATGCAGGAGAAATAGAAATGAACATATATTAATCCAATATATAAAAAAACCCATTGCGTATTCTTTTGGTTACTCTAAATATTTTACTAAGCGACGATCAAATTAAATCAGTTCGTGGAACTTTCAAAAGTGCCAAGAACTTTTTTTTTTTTTTTTTTTTTTTTTTTTT
>JAAOMT010000400.1:0-59978 GCA_016748015.1 Geosiphon pyriformis | reverse complement strand
TTTTTTTTTTTCTGGTTTTTGGTTTTTTCATTGTTTCTTTCATCAATTCATCTTTGGACTCTTTCGTTCGAAAAGAATTTTCTTTAGAAAATCCCAAATCACTCATTTTCTATTCATTTTTCAATATAATATCAGATTTCCACCATTAATAATAATAATAATAATAATAATAATAATAATAATAATAATAATAATAATAATAATAATAATAATAATAATAATTTTTGATATGAGTTTAATTTTAATTTTAATAATAATACGACCATTCCTACATGTACTCTACATATAATTTTTGCCAAGACTTTTTTGATCGGGTGAAAAAAAATACCTGCTTGCTTTTTCCTTTGTTGACTGGGTTACCCTATCGTAGTACCAGCTATATTCGATCGAAAAATCCATATCGCCAAGAAAATTTTTGATTACGAATGGTCCCGGATTTTTAACTCATAAAAAGCCGAATTAAACGAATCCTGCCGGTTTTTTTTTTTGGTTTTTTATATATATATATATTTTTTGTTTTACGAATAAAATGAAAACCCAATTTATACATAAATAAATATATCCATAAATAGATAAATAACCAAATAAATAAATACTTTATACAAATTTTATACATACAAAAATCTTATACATACAAATTTATTTATACAAGTTTATATATATATACAAATTTTTATATTTATATATATCAAGTATAATGATAAAATGTCAGTTTATCCGGATTTTTTATCATAAAAAAGAACCCTTTTTCAAATTTTTACATAATGAAACTATTTTTTTTTTTTTTATAAAGTTTTTTTTTTATCCTAAAAAACATTTGATATTATTATTATTATTATTATTATTATTATCACTAAATGTTATGATTTGATGATGCATATAAACTTGAAATCCTAAAAAAATTTTGAGAATTTTTATTCTTAAAAAATGGTTTACGAATCAAAAAAAAACAATGACCATATTATTATTACAAAAAAAAAATAATAATAATTTTTAATAAATAAAAATATTAAATAATAAAATAGATATTTTTTTTTGTAAATAAAAATACATTTTTTTTTATTGTTTTATAAGTACAGCCCAATTATTATTTAAAAATGTAAAATTAAACAAGATTCTAAATTAAGCATAACTTATGCTTTTTCTATACATGACCAACTATTCAGACCAATTAAAACAGTACTATATACCAAAATTATTCATCAAAGAAACATTTTTCAAAAAACCAAAACTCAACCTAAATATATAAAAGTGTAATCATAATAAACATAAATACCTAATCTAATACTAAAACTGCAAATTAATTTAGGAAACCACAAGAATAACAAACCAGAAACCAAAAAAACATTAGATTTATTATATGACAAAAGATTATGCTTGTTATAATAAGATCTTAACCTAATAATTAGTAGCCAAATGGCAAACCTGTAACCTTCAGCAAAACTACAGACTAGTTTAATAACCAATACACTACTATTAAATCCAGTACTTAAACAGTTTACTATATTAATCATTCAACTTTTTAATATAAAGTCTTTAATCAGTAATATATACAAATTAGCAGACACTTTAATCTTATACAAAAACTAAACAATCATATTGTTTTTAATAAATATATCTAATAATTTATTAAATATATTTTTTTATTAATATTTAACAAATAAAATTTAACTGTTATCTAGTATATTAAACCAAACTAAGTGGCTTAAACTAAATACAGTTCATGTTTTTAATATATATGACTAGCCATTTAGATCAGATAAAGCAATACTAAACATCTATACTAATATATGTATCTCTACCTAAACTAAAAAAAAAGAGCACAGTTTGTATTTACTAAAATTAATCACAAAAGATTCTATTTTACTAAGCAATTAAACCATTCTATTTAATAACATAAATATCATATTATAAGATAAACTTAAAACCAAATTACTATTTTTGATCAATTTAGCTTTCTTTATATTTATTTTATATATAGATCTTATAAATTATATTCTAGTACAATACAATTTTATTAGATGTTTTACATATTCAACAAAAGTAGAAACAGCTTTTATCTTCCTATTAAAAACTATAACAACCTTAGCATACTAGTTTTTTAACACAAATTTCTTACAAATTACTATATATAAATTCATATTTAAAAAACACTAAAAAAATGTTTGTAAAACAACAGAGAAAAACAGACAATAAATATTTATTAATAACACCCCTTTTTTAAAAACTTTTGCCAAAATTTTTTTCTGAATATTATCATCTCTAATATAAGTAAAAACATAGTCAGACAACTTTATTTTATTATATAATAAACATAATACATTAAGATATATTTTGTTATATAATCTTTTTCTAACTATTATTAATAGTTATTGTTACGAAAAATTTTTGGTTTCTTTTTTTAAATATTGTTAATGTCTGTTTGTTGTAAATTCATGTTTTTTAAAAGCAGTTAAATCTCTAATAACTGAATTTATTTTCAAATTATCTCTTATAATTTGAACTGCTGGGTCTATAAGTAAAATAACCAATTCTGTATCAGTTGTTTTATATAGTTATATTGTAGTAAATATCAACTTTTTTTCAAGAATTGCTTATCTGGAAGCTTATTAAAAATGTGTAGTTATTTTGCTGTGAAAGTTAACTCTTTTACAGAAATCTTGTTTGTAAACTACTTTATTAATTATAATAAAAAAAATATAAAAAAATATAAAAAATATAAAAAAAACAGAATTTTGTTAAGAGAATCGTTTTTTGTTTAAGTCTAAAATCACTAATAGATTTACTGAAATTGGTAGCTAATTAATTTCAAAAATGTTAATTGGGTTTCAGAAAATATCAAGTATAATTATTTAAAAAAGTTGGATTTTTAAAGTATTTAATTTTTATTTGTTTTCTTGTAAAGATGTATATAAGATAATTAATTCTAATTAAGATATATTTTTTTGAAAAAAAAAAGCTCTTCTTTTATATAACTTGTTATAATACTAGTCTATGAACTTAAACTTTTTCTTTTTGTTATAATTTTGGCAAATTAAAAATATATTTTAATAAACTATAAATTTTTTTTACAAACTATAAATAATTTTAGTAAATTATTAAGATATTTTGCAAATTTTTACAAATTTCAGCAAATTTTTAAATATTACATAATTCGAAATATTGTGTAATCTAATCATCATATTTTTTATTATACAAATTGGATTATTAATTTAACTAGTAATATTCAATAATTTGATTAAATAATAAGTAATAATTGAAACAATATTTATATATGTTAATTAATAATAAGAATTATAAAAGTAATTTTATGCTAATTTAAGGGCTAAAATTTTATTAATAACACTATTTATGCACAGTCTTTATCAAATACATGTGCTAATTGACAGATTTTTTACTAATAAATTCAGAAAGCATATATAAATCAAAATAACAAACTTTTATAATAGCCAGCCAATCCACTTTTCTAATTAGCATATTCGAAATTATGTTATAATCAAGACTGGTTTTCTATTGAACATAACAAATAAACTTGTACAAATCACAAACAAAATAATAAATATTATCAAATACAGTTGTTTTCTCAGCCATTATGAACTATTTTCAAACTCCAATTGGCAAAAAAAAAGAAGAATAAATAGTCTTACTTACTATCACATTAGTTTTAATATTGTTTGAAATATTTAAATAACTTTTAATTTTTACCTATTTAACAGAAAAATTTTTATATTTAATTAGATTAGCAATATGTTTTCTTTTTATTTAATACTAATTATGAAAATTTGGTATAGTAAACAAAATTTTAAATACATATATATCAATAGCAGCTTGATTGTCCAAGTGCAAAATTACTGCACAAAAAAATAGAATACATTCCAAAAAAAAAACAATAGTCTGTAGTTTAGCTATTATAGAAGACAAAAACTCATATATTCTAATACTAATATCCATATCTACAGCCAAAAAATAAGCAGCTGTCTTACTAATAATCTTAATAGAATGAGCATATTTTAAAAAACCATTTGTGTAAATTTCAATAGAACCAAATCAAATTTTAAACAAGTCTTCTTATACATTAAAAAACTTTCTAGATTTTAAAACATTTAATCTAAGTAATCTATTGACATTTGCAGAATTAACCACCAAAAAATCCTTAATACTCAAAAATTCAGATATTAGCTTAAACTAATAAAACACAAAGCCTCTTAGATCCAATTTTTTTTATCAATAAATCATTTTCTAGTTTATCACATTCTTTTTTTTGTTTAGAAATCTGTTATTAAATACAACTTTAAATTGCTTTAAAGAAAAAACAGAGTTATAATACAAGAATTTTCTTAAAATATCTAATATTAAGAACTTACCAAGACCACAAAATATACTAGACAAATTGTTTACCAAAAATAAATTATTGTCCAAAAAAATTTTTATTATCTCAGCCAAAAAATTGTTTACTGAACTAATATGCAACTTGACAGAAAACTGCAAAAAATTTAAAAAAAACCATCTTAGAACCTGTAAATCCAAGAATTTATGTTCAAACAAATGTTCAAGAATACCCAATATATTAGAAAAAACAATTAATAAAGCTATTTTTTTTTAGACTGTACTTGCTTAAAAGACTTTAGACTATACAAAAATAAATGATACAAAGTCTTACTAAGAAAGTTTTATAACAAACTAGTCTTGGCTTTAAGATTTTTTCTGATTATTACATCCTATTTACAACACATATTTAATAAAACAAAACTAAATCATAATTAATACCTAACTATAAACTATAAAATAATTAATACTAAATAAGAAAACTGTTTATTTATAATTGTTTTTTTCAATATTACATTAGAAAAAACCTGATATTTGTATGTGCTTAAGCCATACTAGACTTAAAAAAACTCTTAATTAACAAAAAAATTTCAAAATACTTGTGTAATTTATCTTTTTTAGCAATTAAAATTGGCAAACCACTAATTATTAACAAAACAATCTTAATATTTTGATTGATAAAAATAGCCATCATCTTTTTATTATTAATTAAAATATTATTAATATCAAAAAACTCATTAACAATATTTAAAATATATTGTATAAAAGCTTTAATTAGAATAAATTGAAGTAGTTCTGTTATTTTGGCTTTTTTTTTTGACAAAAGTTATAATTAAGAATATATTCAAAAATATGTTTATATATTGTTAATCAATAATATAAATTAATTGTTTTTCTAAAGTAATATCTTTGTTAAAATGTTCTGCTGTTGAATTAAAGTGTATATTGAACAAGACAATTTTTTTATTATTATTTTTTATAACTTATTATAATGTAATATGGTTTTAAAATTCTTAACAATATAATTAGTTATTGGAAATAAGATAGTTTCAAGTTTGTTTTTATATAGTATTTTGTTTCTGTTAAAATAGTTTTTTTTTAAACTAAAGTATTGACAAATATTGATATTATTATTAATAAATAGTTGTTTCTATTAACATAAAATTACATTTAAGTTATTTTTAATAAGCTATTGGCATTGGTATTTTTAGCTTTATTTTTATAATGTATTTTGTATAGAAATTGCTGTAAATAAATATTCTATTTTGTATATTTTTCTTTGAATTGTAATTTATTAAATAACTAAATAGGTTTTTTGTGATTAGTATATATATTAAATAGTTGGCAAAAATAATATTTCCAGTTTTGTACAGTTTAATAAATAATAAAGCATTTTAAATTTGTATTACTATATATTTTTTTGGTTATATTAATGCTTTTACTGATATAAACAACTGAATATTTTTTATTATCTGATTTAATTTAGGATAAACTGTTTTAAAAGCATTTAATACATTAATGGCTACTATAAATTGTTTGTTAAAATTTGAATATATTAAGATGAAGATTTTAATAAGTTAATACTTAAAATAATTAATAGTTTTTTGCTGTTTAATATATATATATATATAGCATATATTTTGAAAGCAAATAATAGAAAAGTTTGGCAATATTAAAAAACTTTTTAATAAAATGACAGTAATATTTGGTGAGTTTTAATAATTCTTATAGTTTATAAAAATTGATTAAAACAGAAAAATTTTTGACTTTTTAAACTTTGTTTAAATCTGATTTTATTTTATTTTTTCTGATAATATTGTTACAAGTAATTATTTGGAGTGTTGAAACAAATAATAAATCTGTAACTTGATACTTAATAGCTAGTAATGTTGTAATTTCTGAAGATTTTGGAATTTGAAAGTTTTGGTTAAAGTTTTTTATATAATAAATAGAGATTTTATTGATGATTTTTTTCATGAATTTTTTTTTTAGCATAATGGCCAGCTTATTTTAACAATTATGCTCTTTTAATAAGCTATTCTTAAATTTTTACTCTTGTTTTTAAGTTTTTTATTAGGATATTCTTAACATTAAATATTTAGCACTTAATTTTTTAATCAATTAATAAACAACAAAGAAACAAAATAAAAAATAAATAAATAAATAAAAAATAAGAAATTAGCATCTTATTAATAGTTATAATCAAGAATTATTGATTTAGTATGATTAAGTATTAGATTCTATTAACATAGAATATTGATAGTAGAAAAGTAATTAATATTCTTAATTAAATAATAATAACATAAATTGAATGATAATTAGATATTTTTATTGATATTGATAAATTTTTATTTCAAGTTATAGAAAACTATCTTTTAAAAGAAAGATAAGAAATAAGTAGTTATTATTAATTACTATTCTATCTGAGTTAAATATTTTTTCTGCTTTTAATACTTTTACTATATATATATAATTCATGTTATATGAGATCTCTTAGAATTTTGCAATTTTTTGAAAAAAATTTTAGAATTTTAGAATTCTGCAATTCTCTAAGAAGAATCCTGAAATTTTTCTTTTTACTATGCCTATTTTTGATTGGCTATTTTACTTATTATTATAATTCTTAATTTCTATAAGTAAAAATATGTTCTAGAAATTTGAACTTGGTTTTTTCAAAAAAGCATTTATTAAGATTAAGTTTTAATTCTGTGTTTTAAAGATGATCAAAAACTTGTTAGAAGTAAAGTAAATAATTATTAAATGTTTCTGAAAATACATTGATATCATCTAAATAAACAACAACAGATTTTTATAGAAGTCTTTTATATATAATATTTATTAAATATTAAAAAGTAGTATTAAAATAGATAAGATATTGTTTTATTTTAGTAGTCATATTTAACTCTTAAAATATTATGTTTTTTGTTATTAATACATACTTTTTTTCAGGTTTTTTGAGTTTAAAAATAGGATAGAATATTTGTAAAAATTGATTAAATAGGAAATTACACTTATTGTAATATTGAAAATAATAAAAGATTAAATAATAATTGTACAGTCTTGTATTAAAATCAGCCAGTTTTTGTTTTTGTTTTTTTTAAATAGAGAAAAATTTTTGATATTGGTTTTAGAATGTTTCAAAGTTATCAGTAAACAAATTATCTATTTTTTTTATAATTACTAAAATATTTTTTATGGTGTATACTTTTTTAATCATAGTATTTTTCTATTTTATAATGGCTATTTTCTAAATTTTTTCTTTATTGTGAAAATATAAATCTAGTTGGTTTATTGCTTAATTATAAACAACAGTAAATAGAGTCTTTTTTTGAATCCAGTTATTAATTAGAATAATATACAAACAAAATTTGTCACATGTTTTTTTTTGCTAAAAACATCATTCCATAATTTTTTATCAAGTAAGATTTTGCTATAGGCAAAGCATAATGTAAAATTTTACTTGTTTTGTTATTTAAATTGCTTAAATTGTTTTAGTATATAAAAATAATAATAATATTTGGTGGCAGTTAATTATACTTCATCATTTTTTATACATATATTTATTAAAGATTATTTTTTGTAATTTACATAAACCAATTTTGGAAAATAATAAAACTGATTTCTTTAATTTAAGAATACATAAACAAAAGTTAATATTTATGGCTTTTGCTTTTCTTTTGTCTTTTTTTTCTAAGAAGATGGTAATAATAATTTTGTGCTAAAGTTATCAATTTAAAAAATTTGGTATGTTTTTAAGATTGGTTAAGTTACAGATTTTTCAAATTTGATGAATGACTATTTAATAATAACTGTTTTAAAGTATTTTACAGATAACAAGAACTTAAATATGTTAATTATTAAATAAAATCTGAAGTTTTTATGTATTTTAGTCAAGAATAACACAAGTTTTAATTAGCCAGTTTTTATCAACTAGAGCTTAATATTGAGTTGCTTTTATTATCAAAATTTTAGTAAAAATTATAATTTTATTAATGTTAAAAAAAAGTTATTAATTTTTTTAATTAGTGTTTTAATATTTTTATTAATTATAATAGGAAAATAATCAATTTAGTAATTTAATTAATTTATAAGTTGTTTTGTAATTATGCTGCTTACTAATTTATTATTAAGTATTAATTTAATATTTATTTGTTCTATTTTAAGATTAGTATATATTGCTATAATTAGTTTGTTTAATTAAAAGCAGTTTTACTAAAAAGATTAAAAATATTTAGACTGTTAATATTAAATAAAAATATGGCTGCAAGTATTTTATTTTCAGTAATTACAGCTAAAAGAATTATATTAAAAATGACTTAATTATTGTTAAAAAAAAATTGGTGGTTTTAACTGCAGTTTTTTTTTAAAGATACAATATTACCAAGATTCTAAGTTTTAGTAAAACTAAGATATAAAATTTGGTTAAAATATCTTGCTAATAGTGCTTAAAATAGTAAATTAGTACAATTTATAATTTAAAATAGCATTATAATAAGTTGAATTTAATTTCTATTATTGTTTTGCTATTTTTAATTATAGTTAATGACTTGGAGTTTTGAATTGCTATATTATAGAACTTAATATTAAAATAATGTTTGTAACATTGCTTGTAAATATTGATAATAATTTTGAAATAGTTAGAGTAAATATTGTAATTGTTAATATTAAAATAAAGAATATTAGAATCTTATAAGTTGTAATTATCTAAATTATTGCTAATATTAATTTTCACAATTTTGGTTTAATAGTTTTTTGTAATAATTTTTTGTAATATGACCAAGTTTTTG
Source organism: Geosiphon pyriformis (assembly GCA_016748015.1). Lineage (NCBI taxonomy): Eukaryota > Fungi > Glomeromycota > Glomeromycetes > Archaeosporales > Geosiphonaceae > Geosiphon > Geosiphon pyriformis. The sequence continues at coordinate 50,865 of JAAOMT010000400.1, read as the reverse complement.
ACAATAGTAATAATTACATAAATCTTGTCTTTAAAATTGTTGTTGTTGTTGATATTATTGCTATAATTAATATTTTGTAGTATTGTTATTTTTTCAATATTATAAGAACTGGTATGCTCTTAAATTTTTGGTAAAGAATTTTTTGATTTTCTGAGTTAATTTTTCACTTAATTAAATAAGCTTTGTATTAATATTAAAGGTTTTATTTATGGCCAAATTAATTGCTTGAATGTAATTGGCTTCTTGTTTTGTTAATTCAAAATTACAAGTAAGTATTATTGTTTTTTGTAAATTATTAAGATGTTAGAATCTATTAGATTAAAAAATACTGTTTCTTAATCCTTTAATAAACTGATTTAAAATTTGGCCAAGAGTATAATAATTCTGTTGACAAAAAATTTGATTGAATTGGCCAAAATAAATAATAACTGCTTTATGGTTTTTTTGTTTTATAATATTAAATTAATTCTGTAGTCAAATTAGAGTATTGGAGTTGCAAAAATACTGTAAAAAAACAGGTTTGAAAATAGTATTATAAGTGATTATTTAGGGTGTTGGAACAAATAATAAACTCATAACTTGGTACTTAATAACTGTTGATAATAGTAATTTCTAAAGATCTTTATAGCTTGAAGATTTTAATTAAATCTTTTGTATAATATATAGAGATTCAATTGATGGTTTTTCTTAATTTCTGTTTTTAGTATAGTGATCAGTTAATTCTAACAGTTATGTCTTTTTGGTAAATTATTTTTAAGTTTTTTTTACCCTTGTTTTACAGGTTTTTTATCAAACTATTCTTAATGTTAATTAGTTAGTATTTAATTTCTTAATTAATTATTAAACAACAATAAAAACAAAAAAAAATTAAAAAAATTAAAAAAAAATTAAAAAATTAATATTTTGTTAATAGCTATAATCAAGAGTTATTGGTTTAGTATGATTAAATATTGGATTTTATTAACATGAATTATTAATAATGTGAAAGTAATTAATATTTCTTTAATTAAGCAATGATAATATGAATTTGGATAATAATAAATATTTTTATTAATATGTATATAATTCTATTTTAAATTATAAAAAACTATTTTTTGAAAGAAGAGGTATTTAATAATTACTTATTATTATCTACTGTTTTGCTTTTTTTTTACTTCTAATATTCTTACTATATATACATAATTTGTGTTATATAAAATTTTTTAAAATTTTTTAATTTTTTTAAAAGAAATTTTAGAATTTTTCTCTTTACTATGCTTTTTTCTTATTGGTTATTTTTTAATTATTATAATTCTTATTTTTATAAATAATAGTAACAACATTAGTTAGCTTTTTATTGAAACTTTAATACTATGAATCTGTTATTTTAGTCAAAAAAAAATAAGACTTGAATTATTCTGGTCTTATTTTAGTTGTTGATATTACTTATAGAAAAGAGTAAAAAAAAAAGATAAGAAAAAACAAATTATAAAATAGACCAATAGGAGAATAATACTTAGCAAATAAACATATTTTTAAGAAATTATGACATATTTCCAGAAATAAACACAGTTTCAGAAAGTAATATAGAAAAAAAATAAAAATATATAAAATCTTATATAACACAAATTATAAATTTATAGTAAGAGTATTAGAAGCAAAAAAAAACAAAAGCTAGAAAAGTAATTATTAAATATCTTTCTTTTTAAAAAATAGTTTTCTATAACTTGAAATAGAATTATATTTATATTAATAAAATTATTTATTACTATTCAATTTATGTTGTTATTGCTTAATTAAAAAATCTTAATCACTTTTGTACTATTAATAACTCATGTTAATAGAATTCAATACTTAATTACATTAAAACAATAGCTCTTGAACATAATTATTAACAGGATACTAATTTTTTATTTCTTTTTTTATTTTTTTATTTTGTTTTCTTTGTTGTTTACTAATTGATTAAGAGATTAAGTACTAAATAATTAATGTCAAGAATAGTCTAGTAAAAGATCTATGAAACAAGAATAAAAAACTTAAAAATAGCTTATCAGAAAAACACATTTGTTAAATTAAACTAATTATCATGCTAAAAAAAATTCACAAAAGAAATTATCAATTAAATTTCTATCTATTATACAAAAAACTTAATCAAAATCTTCAGATTACAAAACTTTTAGAAATCACTATTATTAACAACTATTAAATATCAAGTTATGTTGTTATTTGTTCTAACACCCTAAATAATTACCTGTAATATTGACTATAATTGCTTTTTTAGTTTTTGCAATCTATATATATGTATTTTTTTCTTTATTAAAGAATTTTTTCACTCTAATAATGTTTTTGTAAGCCATAACTGGAGTAATAGAAAGTTGTTTATTTATTAACAAAGAAGATATTAAAAGAAATATATTTATTTGTTTTGTTAAACTTAAGACTAGTTGTTTTTTTTGTTAATTACTATAATAAATTGAAATAAAAATGTTTCTTTTAAAAAATAATTATTGATTTGACTAGTAGTTTTAATGTTTGTTGTTTCTAAAAAAAATTATTTTAGAAAGGAATATTTATTGTAAAAGTAAGATTTTCAAATAGTGTTTCATATTTTCTCAATAACTTAGTCGAGAAATTTCTATTAAAGTCTTAAGAATAAAAATTTCTAAAAATCTGAAGTTTTTGGCTGTAAGCTGTTTAATTAATTTAATAAAATTTTGCTTTTAAAGTCTAATAATAAAATAATATTGTTAATAAAAAGAATTTTAATTTTTTGCTTGTTTTAAGTTAAGGTTTTTTTTGTATAAATAGCTATTAATATTGTTTTTTGTATTCAACTTAAATTCTTTAGAAAAAAACTTTTGTGCTATGATTTTTTTTAAGTTGTAAATAACAATTTTGTATATATTTTTTAATTTCTTTGTCAATAAGAAGAAAAGTTTTTATGATTGCTCTTTTAGTAATTAAAGTTAAGTATAATAACAAGTATTAATAAATCTGTTTTTTGAGTTTTTTAGTATTTGCTGTTCTACTTAAATAATATTTCACTTTAGTATATATATAGTAAAAAAAGTTATTTTTAACTGCAATTATTCTTTTTAAGTTTTTTAAGTTTTTTTAAAAGTATTGATATTGTACTTTTCTAAAAAATAAGCAATTTTTTTTAACCATTTTAATAATTACTACTTTGTAAGTTTTCTGAATGTTTTATTTCTGTTAATTTTATAACTTTATAGAAAGTACCAAATATTAAAGGTAAACTTAATAGAATAGAATTGTAATTTTTTAGTGCTTGTAATTTAATGATAAAAACTATTTAATTATTAATATAATAATTTTTTGGTTAAGTTAATTATTAATTTCTAAAGATTTTTTTGTTTGAAGTTATATCTGTTGAGTTTTTTTGTTATAAAGCACAAAATTCTGATTTTTTAATTATACTGTTTTTATTGTATTTTTTTTTAAGTTAGTAAACACAATTACTAAAATTTAATATTGTCTTTTTGTTTTTTTAATAAGTTAACAAGATAAAATTAATATTTATACTTAAGAAAAGCTTTTTTTTTACCAGATTATTACAAAGTTTTATTTCTAGACAGTTGATTTTTAATGTTGTTATTTTATAAAAAATAAAAAAAAATCAAGAAATAAAAAAAATAAAAAGAATAAAAGAAAAAAAATTAATATTATTAATTATTATAATTAAGAATAATTAGTTCAAGTTATTAAAATTTCAAGACTGTTTTATATTAATAGCATCTGGCTTAGAATAAAAGTAACAAAAACAATTAATTCAATTTTAACAATTAGAATATTGAAATTATAAATTAGTAATTTGAATTGAAAAAATTTTATTAAATTGGTTCAAAGTATATATATATATATAATAAAGTTGATTTTTTTGATTAAAATTAAGATATTTAAGAAAAAAATAATTTTTGTTTTTTGTTTGTCTTTTTTTATTTGCTAAAACTACTTATTTTTATACATATTTTTTAATTCTATAAGATTACTTTTAATCACTTGTTATTATTAGTTATTACTATTTTTATTATTACTTTATTTATTTATATATAATTAGTTATTTTATATTATAACTAATTATTCTGTACTATTTTATATTATTATATATTATTTTGTATTATTTTGAATTATTTTATATTATTTTATATTATTTTATATTTTATATTTTTTTATGTTATTACATATTAATTACGTTTTTTAATAGTTTTGGATTGGTTTTTCTACTCGAATAACATAATACATTTTTATAACAGTCTACAATAGTGCTCTTAACAAACTGTATTATTATTTATATAATATTAAAATAATTTATAAATTTGCAATAATTTTAATTAATAAAAAATCCTAAAAAAATGTTTATTAAATAAAAAAACGTTAAATATATTAAATATACAATAGAACTAGCTAAATTTGACTATAAAAATAAAGTAAAACTTTATTACTTAATTTTTAGTTATGCCTATTTTTTCAAAAAAGCTCAAATTTAATAATTAAAACAAATAAACATTTAATTATATGAAAAATATATTATGTTCTGTAATAATATATAGTGTTCTAAATACTATGCTTTTAGTATATTATTATTTACTAAAAATAATTAAGAGAAAATTAAATTTGGAAAACAAGAAGTACAGTCTAAAATTTTAATAATTCTAATTTATCTTATTAAAAACCAATCTGCTTCACTATTCAAATATTTTAACAACAATAAACAAAAAATTAAACCAGAAAAAGCTCATAAAATCAATACTAAATATGATTTTTAATACTTTAAAAAAAATATTTTAATGTTACAACCAAAATTTTTAATAAAAATCAATCTCAAAATTGCTATTAAAATTCTACTAAAAGCAATAGTATAAATTGCTTCTTGTTTATTATTAATAAGCAAAAAAATCAACATTAAAGAAAAAATCATTGATACAAAATATATTGAAAACATTATAATAATACTTCAAAATAAAACCAAAAAGCTATTTAAAATTAAACATGCTAAAAAAATTGTTCAAGTTATCTATTTATTTTTAATTAATATTTTAAATTTAAAACTTTAGATTAATTAAACAATTTATAATTTTAGTAAATATAGCTTTTAATATACAAAATAAATCTTACTAGATTTTTAGATTACCAAAAATAATTACCATTTTATCTTTTGGAAAAGTTTGTAAAATATATATCTGCCCAATATTTATTATTATTTAACAAATCTTCAAATCAAATAAATAAATTTGCAAAAAATATGAAATTTTTATTTCAAATATTTATTTGCCAAAAGAAGTCAAAAAATTTAATATTATATTTTATAATCTTAATAACTATATTATTATATTAGATAATCATTTAAAAATTAAAATTATTTACAGTAATATTTTTTAACAAGAATTATTATAAATAATTATAAATTTTACAAAAATAATTAGATATTCTCTTCCAAAATTTAAGTCAAACTTATTACCAAAAATTATTATATTATTATTAAAAAATTATTTCATATTAATATGAAACAATTAGAGCCACAAAAACAAAAAAAAACTTAAAAAATTAATTATAAAACATGTAAACATATTTGTTAAAAATAACAACAATTTAAGAAGAACTAATCTAGTTTAACATTAAATTTATACTAAAGATATAAAATTCAAATAACAACAAGCCTATTAAGTTGCTTTAATAAGTTATTAATTTATTTAAAAAAAAATATAATAATATTTAACAATAGATTTATCTAATTATTAATAAGTTTATATTAAAAAAAAATAAAAAATTCACTTTTGTGTTAATTATTGTTAACTAAATAGTGTTATAATTAAAAATACTTACCTTTTATTCTAAATTAATAATATGCTAAATGCTCTTGGCAAATTAAAATACTTCTTAACATTAAATCTAAAAAGTAGATACTAATAAGTTGTAATAGATTTTAAAAATTGTTCCAAAACAGCTTTTACCACTCAAAAAAAATTAAAAGTTTAACATAATATCTTTTAAATTATATAATATACTAGCAATATTTTAAAAACTTATAAATATTGTTTATATTAAACTTTTTTGAAAGTTAATAGTTGTTTATTTTAATAATATTAATTTTTATTTACTATTATTTAAAGTTTATTTAATTTATTTGCAAAAATTTTTTCAATAATTATAAAAAAATATCACTTTGAAAAAACAAACTTGGTTTTTTTGGTTATATTGTTAGCAAAAAAAAGTTAAATTTAATCCAAAAAAAATTAATGTTGTTAAAAATTTCAAAATTTTTTAAAGTACTATCAAACTAAAAAAATTACTAAATTAGCATTATATTATTAAAAATTCATTAAAAAATTTTCAAAAATTATAAAACCACTCAATTATTTAATCAACAAAAATATTAAATACAAATAAACAAAAAAACAACAAAAAATTTTTAAAACTCTCAAAAAAAAGCTTATAACAGCTTTAATTCTTATATATTTAGACTTTAACAAAAAATTTTAACTAGTTATAAATGCTTTTTATATTGTTTTTAGTGCTATTTTATCTTAATTAAATAATAATAACAATAAACAAGTAATTGTTTATGTTAGCAAAACATTAAAATTAACAAAAAAAAACTATTTTATTACTAAATTAGAAATAGCAATAGTAATTTGAACTTTTTATTATTTTGATCTGTATTTTAAACTCAAAAAATTCAATATTATTATTAATAATATTAAACTTAAATAACTATAAAACAAAAATTTCAAATTAAATACAAAACAAATCTAATAAACAGAATTTTTTACAAATTATCAATATATTATATATTACAAATCAGAAAAGTTTTACACAAATGTTAATTGGTTTTTCAGAATAAAACAAAATTAGAAACTATAACTATTATTTAACTTAATTAATAATAACAAACAATAAATATTAAAAATTACAACAATCTTAAATAATACTTAGAAATACTTATTATACCAGAAACTTGGTTTTTAAATAAAAAATATTAATTATAATATTAAATAAAACAATATTTTTTACACAACTTTATTTATTATTAAAGTTACAAAAAACTTAAACAATTTATTTAAAATAATTTAGAAACATGAAAAAAAACAAATTTATATAATATATATTTAAATTTTTTATTAGCATACTTCAAAAAAAATAGTACAATCTAAAGAACATTAAAACATTATTTTTGGTTACAAATAAAATAAAATATTTACTAATATGTTAAATTCTGTAATAATTATTAATAAAAAAAAGAAACATGTCTTATAAAATTCCTAAATCTAATTAAATTTAGACAATTTTTTAATTAAATTGGTATTAATTTAATTAGATTACTATTTATTACAATTTAAAAAACCAATATATTGTAATTATAGTAGATTATCCAACAAAATAACCAAAAACAAAAGCAATTCAATAAACAGATACAAAATTAATTGCAAATTTTATCTATAAAGACATTATTTGTAGACATAAATACCAATTAAACTTTTATTTAATCAAAAAACATATTTTATAAACAACTTAATACAAGAAATTTATAAATAATTCAATATTAAAAAAAAACTATTTTTATTTTATTATTCATAGACTTATAGAATATTTTAATTGAACATTTTATAAATTATTAATTAAAATTTTAATAGATTTTGAACAAAAATAAAATATTTTTATTCTATTAGTATTACTAGCATATAAAACACTAAAATAAAATACAATAAAACATATACTATTTAATTTAACTTATAAAAGAACAGCAATTTGCCAATTAATTTTATTATAAATTTTATTTAACTTAATTAATTATAAAGAACAATTTTTAAGAAACACTATAAAAAGAGTTTATATATTTTTTAGTATATTAAAATAATAATAATAAATTACAGTTACTTATATAAAATACTTCTAAGCTTAACAAAAAAAATGGCATGACAATAAATTATTATTAATTATTAACAAATTTAAAGTTGAAAATAAAGTTTTTTAACATAAAATTAAAACTAAAACTAAAAAACAATAAAGTAGAAAATTTAATCATAAATAAGACAAACTATTTTTTATATACAAAATTTTAAGAAATAAATTATAGAAGTTAAAATTCAATAATAAAATTTTAAAAAAAGTTGCACATAATAATAAGTTTAAATATTATTATTTTAGAATTAATCTTAAATTCTTTATTTTACAAATTAATATACAATTTCTTTTAATTAATTTTAAAAATATTTTCTGAAATTTAGAATCAATAATTGGTATTAAACAACTTTCAAATTTAAACATTTAAATTTAAATTGTTTTTATAATTATTTTTTATATTTAAAAACAATTTTACAAAAAAAAAACAAAACTGCACAGAAAAACAAAACAAAAATAATATAAAAACTCCATATACAAAAAAATATTTTTATTATTCATATTTTTATTAATTATTATAACTATTTTCTAAAACATTTAACAATTATTCCAAAAATTAACATTAGCCTTAAAAACACCATCTAAATTATTTATAACTATTGTTAAAAAACATATTAATTATATCTAAACAAAATCTGTTACAACTTTAAAAACAAATACATAAAATTATTATTCTTATAGAAAAAACACAAGAAATTATTCTGGATTTTACTTATTAGAACTCTTAAAGCAAGCTTTAAGAAAAAATTTAATATTTATATTTATTAATATTTTACCCAATATCATAATTTAACAAAAACTTTAACAATATCTCAATAAACAAAATAATAAATACTTTTTAATATATATATATTTTTATATTAAAAACTATTTTATAAAAGAAAACTAAAGCTAAAAACAGCAAATTTTACAACCAAAACTATTTACAAACAACTTTACAACAAATTTAAGATAACAGTCAAATTAATAAATACTTATTACAAACTTAAAACAGTTTTTAAAATTTATAACCTATTTTATACTTATAAAAACGTCTTATAAAACCCAATTTTACAATTTTTAAAGATTTAATTTAATAAAAAGCTTACAAAACTAAAATTTTAACAATTTCTAAACCAAATTTTTTCAATAATATTAGATTACTATTTAGAAATTACAGACAATATTTGGACTTTAATAAAGCTTAGTCTTAAAAAAAAAATTATATTATCAGTTAAAATATGAAATATTAATTAACATAAAATTATTTTTATAATTTCTATTATTAACTAATATATATTATTATTTTAATTTATTATTTATTAACTTTAAATTATTATTTAATTAATAATCTAATTTATATAGAGCATAAATATAATTAAATTGTAATAATTAAATCATATACTATACCAAACTATATAATATTTAGAATTTGCCAAAATATTTAATAATTCACTAAAAAATTAGGAAAAAAAAAGTAATAAATTATAAAATAGTACTATAACAAGTTGTATAAAAGAAAAATTTTTCTCTTTAAAAAAATGTATTTGAATTGAAATTAATCTTCTATTAAATATTTGCTTTACAAATTGATTTTAATAAAATTTACTTAAAAAACATAAAATTTTTTTATTTATTATTACTTCAAAATTAACTATTTTATACTAATATTTTGAAATTGATTAGCTATTAATTTCAATAATTATTAGTAACTTTCAAATTTGGATTTAAAATAACTTTTTTAATACAATTTTTTATTTTTTTTCTTTAATTTATCTATTTTTATTTTTTTTATTTTTTTTATATTATTGAGTAGTCTACAATCGAAATTTTCTGTAAAAAAGTTGATTTTTACAGCAAAATAACTATAGATATCTTGAAAAGCTTACAAAAAAAATTTTTTTGTAAAAAAGTTAATTTTTACAACAAAATAATTATACAAGTAATTAGTACAGAATTGGTCATTTTATTATAAATTTAATAATATACATAATTTAAAATATAAAGAAATATTTTAGAAAGAAAATTAGCTTATTAAAGATTTATTAACTTTTAACAATAGCAAAATTATCAACAAAACAGTATTAACAATATTAAAAAAAGAGTAAAAAAAATCTTTAATAACAATATATTTAAAATTAATAATAAAATATTTAAATTTAATAACAAAATATTTTTTTAATATATACAAAATTGTAATATTTATTAAAAAAAACTAAATTAAATCATTAAAACCAATTAAAATTAAATAATTAATGTTATTAATTACTTATTAAATAATTTAAAATTAAAACAAATAAAAAAATTAATACCAAATTAATAGTTAAATTTGTTTATTAAAACTTAATATGTTAATATAAATATTTAAAAAAACTGTTATTAAACCAAAAACTTACTTTGTAAATAAATATTAATTAAATATGTTAAAAATTTGAAATAAAAAGACTATTATTATTATTATTATATTATCTATAAACAATAACTTAGTTAAAAAATATAATAAAATATTAGATTAAAATTAGCCAAAAAAATAAAAAAAATAAAACTTGTTTATATTATTAGTATTATTTGCTTATTAAAAAATAAAGCAAAATATAATTTAAATAATATTATTTGAATTAGTATATATTAAAATAATAATATTATTAATTAAGATAAAAATTATAAAATATATCTAATAAAATCAATAATAAAGATTATATTATTAAAATAAACATATAACTTAATAAAAATATTAAAAAACAAAAGAAAAAAAGCAATTAACAATATTAAAGCTTTGTAAAAAAACAAAAAAAAACATAATAATTAATTACTAAACAAATTAGTTAATTTTAAAATTGAAAAAAATATTATTATATTATATTAAAATAAAATAAAAATTCTAATTTTAATTTAGAATATAATACTTTATTTTATATTAAAAAAATACTTAAAAATAAAACATATAAATTATAATTAAAGTTTTAATTAAAACTATATATAATAATTAATTAAAACTATATTATACTTGTTTATTATTATTATTTAATATATAATAATTAAAAAGTACAAAGAATATTAATTAAACTAAATAAGATTTTATAAAATTTAAAATTAATTATTATTATTAAAGCCAACATATTACAAAAACAAAAAAGAGTATATAAATATTATTAACATATAATAAAAAATTAACAAAATAAAAACTACAAATAATATTTATTTACTTACTTAATAATTGTTTTAATTATTAAAATATAAGAAATTAAACATAAAAATAATAATTAACAACCAAAAAATTTATTATAAAAACATTTAAAAAAAACCAAATTAATTTTATATAGTTAAATATAATATAACTAGACAATTATATAAAAAAATTATTAAAAAAGTAAAAAAACTTTTAATAATAATTTAATTTATAAATTAATAAAAACAATTAAAAATTTAAAAAAAGCAATTTTCAATAATATACTATTATTATTACTTAGAACAATAGTTAAATATTTAAATATTATATATTAATAAAGTAATAATATAACAAAATATTTTATTAAAAAAAACAATTTAATAATTTACTTAAAAATTATATATTAATTATATTTTATATTTTAAAAGTATTATAAAATATTATTATAAAATTATTAACAATAAACTAATTAAAAAAATAATTAACATATAATTTGAAAAACTAAAAAAAAAAGTTTTTAATATTATAATAAAAAAATTTAATGGATTTTACTAAAACTTAATATTAAAAAAATATATATATTATTATTTATAAAATAATAAAATAATAATAATTAGTAGTTAAATATAGTATAATTAATCAATTACATATTAAAAATTATTAATATAATATTAAAATTTTAAAGATTTTAAGAATGCTAAAAATTTTAACAATAATATAATAAAAATGTAAAAATCATTAAAATTTTAAAAATTTTATATTATAAAAATTTATATATATATAATATTATTATTAAAAACAGAAAAATAACAATTTTATTATTAAATCTTACTAAATAATTTTAACAGTTTGGAATTTAGTACTTAAAGTAAATTTTTTTTAAATAAAATTATTTATAATTATTTATTATTAAATACATGAATTGTTATTTATTTTATTTGAAATTATTTATTATTAATTAATATTAATAATATTAATTCACAGAAATTAACAATATTAAAATAATAATTTTTTTATTTTTTTCTCTGTTTGTTTTATTTTACTGTTTACTAATTAATTAAAAAAAAATGATGAAATTATAAGATCAAAAATTATCTAATAAAAACTCAAAAATAAGAATATAATTAATTTATAATATTGTTTATTAAAAAAGTAAAAAACACTAAAATAAACTAGTTATTGTATTAAAAAAATCAAATACCAAGTATTATTAACTATTATTAATAAATTTTTGTAAAAAATAAAAACAGAATAAAACAAAAACTTTTTTACAAAATTTAATTTTTTTTAAAAAAATTGAAAATAAATAAAAAAAAGGTTTTTTTTTATACTTTTGTTTAATGTTTTTATAAATAATTTTAATTTTATGCAAAAAAAAATTTATTTTATAATAAAATATAAAATATAAAATATAAAAATTATTGTATATATACATATTTTGTATTATACAAAAAAGTTTTTTTTTAAAATATATTTAATAAAATTATTTGCTTTTTAAACAATAAAATCCAGGTTTTTAAAATTTTTTAAATTAGAATTTTGTATATTTATGTATTGTTAATTGTATTATCACATAATTATTACTTTGTAAATTAATAATATTTTTCACTTTAATTAGTAAGTTAATTTATAAAATTAATTGTTTAATTTCTATTAAGTAACGGTATATATATGTATTATATTAATAAATTATACTATTTAAGCATTTAAACAAGTAAATAAAATCAATTATGTTTATATATATTATAATTTATTAAAATATTATTTCAATGCGTTTATTAACTACAGCCAAATAGTATGTAACAGAGAATATTACATATTATGTGTTGATCAGCCAAAAATAGAACCGAAAGCAAAGCCACCCAGACTACATTGGACGTTACATGGGAATCCCATTTAAGCAGCCAGGCTCATTAGTAGCGTCGTCCATGTCACCATCAAAAATAGGCCGCAATCCGAGATTTTTAACCAATCCGTCTGTGTAAACACTTATTTTCTCTAAAAATTGTGCGGGCTCTGGAGATCTTGGACCATTCCCCTCGGACTCAGCCTCTTCCATTTTTTGGGTTTAGCCCATTTTATGATTACCCCTTTTTATTTAACAATTGGTCGGGAAATATGATTCTTAGTCTCTTTGAGTTGACTTTTATGAAAAACAGCATGATCCAATACGTTTGGCCACCCATTTTTTTGAACGCAAATATTATTGGATAATAAAAAACAATTTATTTTTTACATTATTTTTATTTTTAAATATTAAAACTAAATTTATTATTAGTATTATTATTTTTATTAAATGGTTAAAATTTTAGCTTTTTATATCAATAAATTTTTTTAGCAACATTATTAAGCAATTAGTTATATGTTATCAATAATTAATTTTTAACAATAATTAAATTTTTAAGTTTTAATTTGTAAAATATAATGTTTTTAAAATATTTTTAAAAATAATTTATAATAATAATAATAATAATAATAATAATAATAATAATAATAATAATAATAATAATAATAATAATAATAATAATAATAATAAATAAGAAATTAAAGATTTATATAATAATACAAACGAAAATAAAATTGCAAAAAATGTATTTTTAAAATATATTTTAGATTTGATTTAATTTAATAATGTAATATAACAATTATAATATGTATTTAATTTATATATTTTTAATTATTGTTATATATATATATATTATTAAATAATTTGATTCAAAAATAATTTTAATAATCTAATATTTATTTGTAATTTTAAATCATTTAAATAAATTTTCATAATATTTATTTGTCATATTTGTAATATTATTTTTGTAAATTATTAAATATTGTTTATTAAAAAACTTTTAGCAGTTCTGATTATTAAAATTTTTTGATATGAGTTAATGTTATTCAACAGAAAATAACAAATCACATTTTTTAGGAGCACGGGTAATTAGGCTGAGTGTTTATTTTCTCATGCTCACTGGCAAAGGAAAATTTTGTATCATCATCATCACACAATCAGAATCACATATCGGGAAATATTTTGAATCGATGATTTCTAAACAACGAATATGACGCAATTTAGATTAGTATTAGGTGCATATCAAATGGCACCATTAATCGATCACCAGTTTAAAAGACCCAGTAAAAGAATTTGGCGTTATCACTCTAATTCCAGGGTATTCGGCTACTTTCTAGAACTATCGATTATTGGTAAGCGATCACTGAAGAAATCACTTAATCGGGCTATATATAGTCCACCCAAGCGATATATATCCTTAGGAAAAGGAGTTTTTGTTGAAACACTGTTTACACTTTTTTTTTTAATTAACTTTATAACCCCTTCTCCTATAAAGCCTTTTAAAACCCCTTGACTGAAAATTTAAAAAAATGTCAGGTTCAAACCCAAATTCTTCTAGCAACCAAAACACACATCAACCTAGTGGTTTTTCCTTATTCTTTCCGTTCAGTTTTATATTTGGTCCTAACAACAATACTGACACCAATAACCCGCCTACCACAAATGCAACAGAAGCCAACATGCCCAACGGGCAACAACCGAATATCAATTTGAATTTTGAGCTGCCCATTAACAACCAAAACAATATTAACAACAATGATACATCTACACAACAAACACATCAACAACAAGAAGGAAATGATTTTCCTAATTTACAAACATACGGAATTCACTTCTTTGTCCACGCTACAACCGGAGAAAATGGTGAACCAAACAGATTCTTCTTCACACCTTTCTTCATGGGGCCAACACAACAAACGCAAAAACCTCGAGCTTCTGAAAATGCAATGAAAGAGTTGCCCATAGTTGAAATTACTCAAGAAAATATTGACGAGCAAGCAAGTTGCCCAATTTGTTTGGAACTTTTTATTATAAAAAAGGATTTAAACAGTGTCGATCAGGAAAATCAAAAGATTGATATAAAGAAAGAAAGTCAAAATCGAGAAGAGAATAATGAAAAGTCATGTTCATCTGTTATCCGTGAAATGCCTTGCAAGCATTTATTTTGTGAACCATGTTTGTTTGAATGGTTACGGCAGAACAATACCTGTCCACTATGTCGAGACCAAATTGAAGCAGAAGTCGAGGGGCAAGAACAAGAACCATCACAAAACAATAACATAGACATTAATCATCATGATAATCCGATAAATGAAGCAACAGTTGAGAATGTTTCTCAAAGTACAGTTCGAATAGCTCCTACTTCTAATGCTATCAATTCTTCGAATAATCGTTCCTCGCAATCTCGAACAAGATATGGTCAACATTCACATCCCTATCATTCACCTCCTAATCGACACTCTTCTTCAAATTACCAGACAAGTTGTGCTTTGGAACGTGTTGGTTGTTGTGGTGAAGTTCATAACGCTAATGAACAACATACCACAATAATCACCTTACCTCAATGTCATCACCGTTTCCATACTTCTTGTCTCCGAACGTCGTTGTTGGTCGAAGGTTATACAGTGGAAACAATTTCACCCTTGTCATTTCGTTGTCCAACATGCCGTGCTCCGGCTAACCTACAAGGTGACGTTTTAAAAAGTAGACCAACAGCAATTTCGATTCAATCCACACCATCAAGTAGTCACGGTGAAGGAATTTCAACCCCAACAGAAAGTGAGCAATTGATGGGTGGAGAGAGGGTAAGAATTCCCTTATCAGTGCGGTTACCAAATAATGATATGGAGTTGGATTAAGAATTTATTTTTGAAAGAACAATTTACAATTCGAAAGTGAACAATTGACGTATGGGGAGGGGCAGGTACCAAATTGATGATGTGGAGTTTAATTAAGAATTTATTTTTGCAAAAACAATTCACAATTCAATTGGACAATCTACAACTCAATTGTAGGACAATTTCATATGGGTTTAATTTTTAATCATTAGCATTGCTCCTAGATTTTAGACCTAAAACCATTCTTCTAAGATCTTTTAAATATTCGCGAGAACTTTCTTACGCTTCACTGTCAAAATTATATGAACATTTCTTTAACAGACATTTTTTATAATGGAGGAAATCTCTAAACAATGAAAACTAATTTTTGAATCATTTTGATCGAATGGTTCAAGTTAACTAATTAAATTTGTAAATTTTGTAAATAATTGTAATTTGCGTTAAACAATGACGCAAAATAAAGTTTAAAATGCTAACGGGAATTTTTGGATTTGTTTTAGAAAGTCATTCAGGATTCAAATTTGGGTTTTATTTAAAATATTTTATGATTAAAAATATGTGCAATAATTCATAATACAAAAACACATTTTTAAAGGGTTAAAATATTATAAATTAATTTAAATTATTTAATGTGATTTTTAAATAAATATATTAATGTTAAAAAAACACAAAAATAAATTTATTTATGTAATTATTATATATATATAGTATAAATACTTTTTTTTAAATTTTTATAATTATCACCAAAATAAAAAATAATAATAAAAAAAATTTTTTAAAATAATATTATTTGATTATATTATTTAATATAATTATTTTTATATTTTATATTTTAATAAATATAATTATGTTTTTATTATATATAATTAATTAATTAATTAATTAATTATTTAATTAAAATTATATTATATTTTTAAAATTGAATTTAAAAAACTTATATTATTAAATAAATTATAATTATAATATAAAACACCAAAAATTATATAATTAACAATATTTATACCAAAATAAATCAATAAATTTTTAATAAAACTATTTTTGTAAATATTAAAAAATTTGTTAAAATATAAAATATTTAATAATTTACCAAAATTTGCTAAAATAACTTGTAATTTATCAAAATAAATTTTTAATTTATTAAAATATTAGAAAAAATAAGTGCTAAATTATAAAATAATATTATAATAGATTATATAAAAGAAAAAATTTTCTTTTTAAAAAAATATTTTAACTTAAATTAATTAATTATTATAAATTAATTAAATAAATCAAACTTTTTTTATAATTATTATTGTTTTTAAATTTTAATTAATATTTTAAAATTAAATAAGTAATTACTTAATAAATTTTAATTTTAAATAGAAAATTTTTTTTATATTATTAGATAATTTACAATTGAGATTTTTTGTAAAAAAATTAACTTTTATAGCAAAGTAACTACATATTATTAAAAAGTTTACAATTAAAAAATTTTGTAAAAAACTATAGAAAAATATTTTAAAAATTAAAAATTTATTAATAACAAATTTAATAACAATTTAATATTAATAATAAAAAATAAAAATAACTAAAATTTTTAAAATTTTTTTTTATTACAAGATTTTATAAATAAAGTCCAACTGCTATCTAGTACATAAAACCAAACTAAATAGTTTAAACTAAATACAGCTTATATATTTACTATATATAACTAACCACTTAAACCAGTTAAGAGAATATTATATGTCTATATTAATAAAAACATTATCACTTAAACCAAAGAAAAAATGACATATTTTGTGTCTACTAAAATTAATAGCAAAGAATTCTATAATACTAAGCATACAAACTATTCTATCTAACAACATAAATATCACACAATGAAACAAGCTCACAATCAAACTATTATCCTTGACCAAATTAATCTTTTCCATATCTACTTTATGTTTGAATTTAATCAATCATACTTTAGTGCAATACAATTCTATCATAAATTAAACATATTTAATCAAAACCAGAGCAGTTTTTTTCTTCTCTTTAAAGATTAAAACAGTTTCAGCATACTAATTCCTTAATACAAAACCCTTGTAAATTATAGTATACAGAATCATATTTAAAACATACATTAAAAGCAAGTGCAAAATAGCAAAATTAAACAAGCAAAAAGAATCTGTTAATGATATTCATCTCTTAGTAATCTTAGCCAAAATGTTTTTACAGAGACTAATATTATTAAAACAAGTAAAAACATGATTTAACAACTCCACTTTATCATACAGTAAGCATAATACTTCAAAATAATTTCTGTTATATAACCTCTTCCTAATTACCACTAGCAGACATCTGTGTACTACTTTTATTATGTATGTGTACAGATTAGCCGATTTTCTATTAGTAAATCCAGAAAGCATGTGTAAGTCAAGATGCCAACTTATTGCAATAGTAGTCCAATCTATTTTTTTAATTATAATACTTAAAACAATATTAAAACCAAGACCAGCTTCTCAATAAGCACAGCAAATTGATCAGTACAAATCATAAACAAAATAATGAGTATTACCAGACATTTTTAGCAACCAAAAACTGTTTTTAAATCCTTACATGTAAAGAAAAAAAAGAAAAAATGGTTTTGTCAGCCAGTTCATTAGCTTTAATATTGTCTGAAATCTCTAAATGTTTTTTAACTTTTACTCATTTAACTAAAATGTTTTTATCCTTAATAAAATTGACTATATGTAATTTTTTCATCCAAAATTAATTGTGAAAATCAGACACTGCAAAAGAAGTCTCAGACACACAAGCATTAATTGCAAATTGGCTGTCTAAATACAGAACTACAGCACATAAAGACAGAACACACTCTAGAGCCAAAACAACAGCCTGTAATTCAGCCAAAATAAAAGACAACAGCCTATACACTCTAATTCCAACACTTACATTAGCAGCCAAAAAATAAGCAGTCACTTTACTTGCTATCTTAGCAAAACCAGCACTCTTCAAGGACTTATCTGTATAGACTTTAATACAATCAGACCAAATCTTTAGTAAACAATTATAAACATCACAGAACTTTTTGGATTTTAAGACATTTAGCACAGACAATTCAGAAACAACAGCAAATTCAACCTCCAAAAACCATTTTCTCTTATAAATTCAGATACCAGCCTAAACCAGTAAGGCACAGAGCCTCTTAGATTCAACTTTTTTTACTGCCAAAAAGTTTTCCAGTTCATTACATTTTCTTTTTTGTCCAGAAGTCTGTTACCAAACACAACACCAACTGCTTCAAAAAAAAACAGAGTTATAATACAAGAATTGCTCTAAAATACTAAATATTAGAAACTTATTTGGTATTACAGGTAATTATTTAGAGTCTCAAATCAAATAACAAACCTGTAATTTGGTGCTTAATTGATATTTTGGCATTAGTATCTGAAGATTTTGTTGTGGAAATTTTTTCTCAGCATAGTGGCCGGTAATTCTTCTGGTAAACTATCCTCAAATCTATGAGTGTTTTACTCTTGTTTTATGGGTTTTTTACCAGTTCTTATGACATCTGTATTCCAGTGCTTAATCCTTTAATTAATTAGTAAATAACAACAAGAAAAAGAAATAAAAATAAAAAAAATAAGAAATAAGAAATAAGCCAAGGCAAATAATGGTTAGTATTTTATCAATAGCCATAATCAAGAACTATTGTTTCAGTATAGTTAAGTATCAATTATTATCAACATAAAGTGTTGATAGTAGAGAGTGAATTTGAGATAGAAAATAATTATTTTATTGATATTTGTGAGTTGAAAGGTCACTTAGATTAAATCTAAACTAAGAGGTCTGTCTTTTCTACTTCTAATGCTACTGATATATATACATAATTGAAATTCCTCAATTTTTCAATTCTTCACATTAGGAATCCTGAGATTCTTGGAATCTTGCAATTTCTCTAAGAAGAATTCTGGAATTTTACATTTACTATAGCTACTTCTGATTGGCTAATTTATATACTAATATACTTTCTATATTCTATGAATAACATTATTTCTTTTTCTTTAATATTGAGCTCTATTAAGATCTCCTAATTCTAATTCTTCACTTTTGAGTATTTTTTAAACTTTTTTTTCAAGAATTACTTGTGCTATTTTGTTTTGTAATTCTTCAAATTGAGCATTTGTTATTTTTTCCATTTGGTTAATAGTAATAAAATTCATTTCTGGATTGAGTAAAATTTCTGGTCAATCTTGAAATTTGGTGTGTAGCCAATAAATGGCTCTTGCTTGTATGGTCAAATTGTTTTTCTCCACAAATTGTTCCAGTTGTTGCAGTATTGTTGTATCAAATAATTATTTTGTTTTATCTGTATACAAGCTCTGAATGTTCAAGTGTTGTCCCAAATAAAAGTAATAAAAGTTTTTTGGAAATTGTTGTATCTACCAATTTTAAGTTTCTATAGTTAACTCTTAATATTGGGTGACTTTTGGTTGTGTTTCTATTGCCAATTTCACTTTTGTGATTATTTTGTTCACCATGTTTTCTGTTTTTTTCCGTATTTTATCTCATAGTCTTTTTCTGGTGTTTGTGTATCTAATAGTTTGTTAATTGATTGTAATTTCCATTTCTTGTTGTTGGATTAGTTGAAAAAGTTGTTGTGTTAATGAGTGAATACTGTTAGTAATTTCTATTTTTCTGCTGTCTTTTGTCACATATACTGTGTCTTTATATACTCCTTGGTTGTTCAATTTTATGTGTTTGGTTCAATAATTATAATTGGTTCTAGATCTCATAAAATCTCATCTGGTTTAACTAGTATTCTCTGTACTCTTAATTGTGGAATATTACAAGTAGATGATAATACTATATGATGATATTGTTTTAGTTGATTATCATGTGCTGCTTTGGTTAAGATTTTGTTGTTCAACCTTAATTTATAAGCTCTATTTCCAAGAATTTCTTCTATGTGAAATGGTCTGTCCTATTTGGAGTCAAATTTTCCACTCTATTGTTTTTCTGCTTTAATATGATATAGAAGTATTTTGTTTCCAATTTTGAATTCAACTGGTTTCTCTGGTAGTTGGTTATCGTGTCTTTTTTTTTGTTTTTTTTGTGATCTTTGGATGTTATTAGCTGCTTTTCACCATGTATTTTCTAGTGTTTCCATTAAGTCATATGTTCTTTTTAACAATGTTCTTTGAAAATTTTCTTCTGTTATTGGTTCTGTTGAATATGTTTTGACTTTTATCTTAACTAGTAATGTTGTTGTTCTACCGTATACTAATTCAAATGATATTGCTTGTATAGTGTCTTATTTCATTGTCCAATAAGCTAATAATACCAATGGTATGATCAAATTCCATTTATTCTGGTTTTTTTGGCTGATTTTGACAATGGCTTTACATAATGTTCTGTTAAACCTTTTAACTAACTCATTTGTTTGTGAATAGTATGGTGATGATAATGGTCTTTTTATCCCAAATCTTTGACTTAATTCTGCCAATGTTCTATTTACAAAGTGAGTTCCTTGATTTGATAGTAGTTCTTTTGAACATCTATATTGACAGATCAAATCTTGATTAATAAATTCGGCAATAGATTCTGCATTTGTTCTTTGAATGGCTTTTGCTTCTGGCCATTTTGTGAGATAATTCATGACTACTGTAATATATCTGTTGTTTCTGCTGGTTATTGTTAATGGTCTGACTAAGTCAATTCCAATACAACCAAATGGTTGTTCCACTTTGATTGGTCTTAATAGTTCACTGAGTTTTGTTTCATCTCTTCTTTAACAAGCATCACAACTTTGAATGTATTGAATAATGTCCAGATACATTGATGGCCAATAGTATCTTTTTCTGTTTTTTTTTATGATTGCTTCTTTATGAAAATATTCTGCTGTTAAATCTGAGTGTATGTTAAATAATATTGTTTCTTTCTCTGGTTTTGTAATTACTTTGGTTAGTTAATCTGAATTTCTTTTGTTCTTTTGGTAAAATATATTTTGATGGTTAATAAAATATTTTGATTGTTGTTTTATGTTCCTGTGTTCTTTTTGAGATAATTTTTCTTTGAACAATTTGGTATTGATATAATGTTGGAGTTGTTAATATTTTTGTATATTCATTTTTTTGTTATATTTTTGGGTTGGAATGTTTTTAGATTTGTCTTATTTGTGACAATCTGTTAGCATTTCTGTTTTTTTTTCCTTTTTTGTAATGTACTGTATAATTAAATGGTAAAAGTTCTATCTTCCATCTGGCATGGTAATCATTTCCAAATTTTTGCTTCTGAATTAAAGTCAATTCTTTGTGATTAGTGTATACATCAAACTTTTGACTCAAGTATTCTTTCTATTTGATGACAGCCCAATAAATAGCTAAGTGTTTTAGCATTGGAGTTCTGTAGTTCTTTTCAGCTGGACTTAAGTTTCTACTAGCATAAGCTACTGGATGTTTTCTTCCATTTGGTTTTTTCTGTAATAGTACTGTTTCTAATGTTTGATCAGATGCATCAGTTGTGATTACAAATGGCTTGCTATGATCTAAATAGATTAGTACTGAAGCTTGAATAAGCTTTCTTTTTAATGTATTAAAAGCTTCTTACTGAGTTTCTGTCCATTTATATTTGGTGTTCTTTGTTTGAAGCTGGTGTAGTGGTTGAGCTATTTTGAAAAAGTCTTTGATAAAACAGCAGTAGTATCCAGCAAATCCCAAGAATACTCTTAATTCTGTGAGATTATTTGGTATTAAAAAGTTTTTGATGATCTCAATTTTATTTGAATCTGTTTTAATACTATTTTTGCTTACAATATGTCCTAAGAACTTGAGTTCAGTTTTGCCAAAGAAGCATTTGTTTGCATTTAATTTCAATTCTGCTTATCTGAGTCTTTCAAATACTTGTTGGAGATGATGCAAATAATCATCAAATGTTTTTGAGAACACATTGGTGTTATCTAAGTATATAACTACTGATTTCTATAGTAGTATAGTATAGACAATTTCCATTAGCCATTGAAATGTGGCAAAAGCATTCATCAAGCCAAATAACATTACTTTAAATTCAAAATTTTCTTTCTAAGTTGTGAAAGTCATTTTCTCTTTGTCTTTTGGTTTTATGGCTACTTGTCAATAACCACTGTCTAAGTCTAAAATTAAAAATCATTTCTTTTCTCCAAAAGCATTAAAAAGTTCTTGAATCTTTAGAGTTGAGTAGTTATCTCCTTTTGTTACTCCATTTAATTTTTGGTAATTTACACAAAAGTGGATTTTTCCATTTTTCTTATGAACTAATACCACTGATGACGACCATGGGCTCATTAATAACTGAATTAGCCCATTGTCAAGCATTCGGTTAATTTCTTGACAAATGATCTTATAATTAGCTGGTGGTACTCTGTATGCTCTCTGTTTAATTAGCATTATATCTTCAGTCTTGATTTGATGTTGGATGATGTCAATTCTGCCAAATTCATTTTCACTGGCAAAAATGTTATTAAAATTGTTGAGTAGCATCTTGAGTTGCATATATTGTAGTGGGTCTAGATTTCCCAAGTTCATTTGTTCCAATTGTTTTGATTGGAGCAAATAACATTCTTCTCATCTGTATATGGAGTGAGATGTGATGTCTACATATCCACACAGTTGTGGAAAGTCTGAAATAGTATTTGGCAGTTGGTTTTCAATTTTAGTAGTTAAGTATCCAATGGTAATTCCTTCTGGTATCTTAATGATGTTTTCTGTATTGTTGTAAATGAAAATTTTGATGTGACTGTGGTTCTTGACTGGTATGTGTAAATTGACTAATCCAATCTCTCCTAATTCACAAAATGTTGCTTTTGTCTCGAAAATCTGAATCTGATCCTTTACTTTTCTCTCTATGGTTACTATGTACTAGTCATATGGTGGGATAGAAATTGGTTAATGGGTGGAGATAATTTCTTCCTTGTCAATAATTTCTTCCTCTGCCATATTAACTGGTATATCTATTCTACCTATAGATCTGAAACTCTGTATCCCTCTAGTGGTAATTTTTAATTTTTCTCTGTTTCCCATTAACATTAACTGAGCTATTTTCACCAGAGGTAGGAATATTGCCTGTGCTATCTTTTTGTTTGGATCTATAAGATATGCCTTTTCTGAGTCATTTTGTAACATAGCAATAATATTTCCTACATATTCTGTGTCAATTATTCCTCCCTTAATCTTAATTCCCTTTTTGGCTAAGCTACTCTTAGATGCTAATTAAATCATTGTTGTTGTTAAAATTTCCAGTGTTATTTTGAGATTAATGCAGGTGCATGAATGGAGTTCTAATTTGATAGAATCTTTTCCCAAATATCTCAGATCAAACTCTGCATTAGTATTATGTGCACATTCTGGCATAATACCTTCATTATTATCACTAAACCATTTAAGTTCCTGTTTCTTGATGAGATTAGGGAGTGCAATATATGTTTTGGAGTTTGAATTGAAGTTTGAATCATTGTAATTTTTATGGTCATTTGGAATGGAGCTGGAACTGTTATTCTTGTTATCATCATTATCAGAGTTTGAATCAAGATTGAAAATTGATTCCAATTCTGATGTGCAGCTGCTGATTGGTTTTTCCTCTTCTAAGATTGTGTAGATTATGTGTAATGGTAAATTGTAAATAAAGTCACACTTATTACAATATTGGAAGTCACATGGGATCAAACAATAGTCACATAGTTTTGTGTTTATTTCTTTTAACTATTGCTCTTGTTCCTTTCTAGTGAGTGCTAATTCCTGGTAGTGTTCATGAAATTGTTCTGAATTCAGTAGATTTATGACTGGTTCTGGGTCTCAGTCAAGTTCTATAGGTTCTGGTGAGTTGTTTTTTATTATTCTTATTTCTTCTGATGATGCTTCTTCAATTTTGGTAAGAGCCATTTGCCAAATTTTGTCATCATTGTGTGGACATCCATCTAAGCATTTGGCTGCTTGTCTCTAGGCAGCATCTATGGACATTCTTTTTCTTATCCAGTCACTTAAAAGAATCATGTACTAACATGATTCATCACATGTTCCTCTTTTCCCAGAAATGTTGTTCCATATTCCTTTATTAAGGAAAGTTTCTTTACAAGCCAAGCATAGTTCATTATCCCATTTTTCAACTCATTTTGGTCTTCTAAAGCATTCAATGAGGCATGAGTGGCAATAAAACTTAGTTGCTGTCTGGTATTCCTTATTATTGCCATAGCATGTGCCCATTGATAACAATTTTTTGTCGCAATTGATGCATACCAGTTTTGGGCAGTGATAGTTAGATTGTTGTGGTAGAGTATATGTATATGAGGTATAAATAGTAGTGGTGGTTGATATTGGTTCTTCTTCCTTCCTTTTTTTTTTCTTTTGTATTTTCTTTCCACTCCTAATTTATTAGTTCTTTCTGGTTGTTGTTGGTTCTCCAGGCTTGGTTAGAATTCCAGGTAGATTTTTCTTTTTTTTTTTCTTTCCCATTGTTGTTCTACAAGAGTATTGGTGGTAATTTGTTGTGATTTTCATTGGTCCAAAAGACTTGGTACACTTTCCAGATAGGTTTCTCCTTTACTTCCTTCAGCTCGATCAATAGTTGGTTTCTTGAAAAAACTTTAAAGTGTTCACACATGACTGGAACCTGCATGTGTTGACTATTTTGGCTGAATTGTAGTTCCTGTGTGGTCCAGTCAAGTATGGTATTGGTCTTAAACAGCCAGTTGTTATCAACTAAAGCTTGGTATTGAATAACTTCCATTACCAAAACTTTAATGGACATAATGAGACCATTGATTTTGAATAAAAACTCATTAATCTCTCCAATAAGCATTTTTGTGGTTCCATTAGCAGTAATAATTTTTGCACTGGCAACATAGTTAACTTGACAACTTAATTGATTTATGAGTTGTCTGATAATGATGCTGCCTACTGAACCACTATCTAGAATCAGTTTTATGGCCTGACCATCAACTTTAGCATTAGTGTACATGGCAGTAATAGGTTTCTCCTTGAGTGTAGCTCTACTGAACAATGGTATTTGTGATAGTTCCTCAAATTCAAATAGAAAAATTGCTGCTAGTGATTCATCATTGGTTATAGTAATTAGAAGTATATTGTTAGTGGGTGATTTGTTTTGGTTGAGTTCCCAGTTGTTAAGAAAGATGTTTTCTGGGGTAACCAGAAGGCTTAAGTACTGTTAGACATTTAGGTTTTGGGTGTATTCAGTGTTCGAATTCTGTTGTCAAGATTCTGATGGCTGAATTGAGAAACTGGGGATCAGTTGATGGTGTTACTTATAGAAAAGGAAAACAGATATAGGAAAATAGTAGACCAATAGGAGAGTAGTAGTTAGCACATAAGCACATTGCTTAGCAATGTGGAGCAATGTCAAAAAGTATGGCACATTGCTCAGCAATGTGGAGCAATATCAGAAATCACAGCACATCACTCAGCAATGTGGAGTGATGTTAAAAAAATATGGCATATTGCTCAGTAATGTGAGCATTGCTTGAGAAATTATAGGACATTGCTTGGGAATGTGAGCAATTTCATAGAACTCAAATTATGTATATATAGTGGTAGCATTAGAAGTAAAAAAGACAGACCTCTCAATTTAGATTTGATCTAAGCAACCTTTCATTCACAAATATCAATAAATAATTATTTACTATCTCAATTCACTCTCCACTATCAACACTTTATGTTAATAGTAAGTGATACTTAACCACACAAAAACAATAGCTCTTGATCATGGCTATTGATGGGATACTAATTTGCAATTGCTTTTGTTTATTTCTTTATTTTTTCTTTTATTTCTTTTGTTTTGTCATTTCATTGGTTTTACTAAACTGATTAAAGATTAAGTGCTGAGTTATTGACGTCAAAGATAGCCTGATAAAAGACCCCAAAAGAAGGGTATAGGAATTGAGAATTTAAGGATAGCTTATCAGAAGAGCATCTCTGCCAAGATTACTGGCCACCATGCTGAAAAAAAAATTTGACAGAATTGTAATTCCGGAAGGCTATGGGAAAGACAACACTTGAATCTCTGTCTATTATACAAAAGACTCCACAACAAAACCTTCAGATATTGACACCAGAATACCAATTCAATACCAAGTTACGGATTTGTTATTTGACTTGAGACCCCAAATAATTATCTGTAACAATGGACTACTATTGATAATTTCCAGTTTTGTTGTGTCAGTCTTGGTCTTTGGATTCCATTTTGAGGTAAGTTTTGTGGTAGTGTTTGAATTTGTTGGGGTTGATAGATTACTTGAGACTGTGGCTGATAGATAGGCTAAAACTGCAGTTAATACATGACAGGTGTTGTTAACTAATAAATTGAAGCTTGATATATAAGTGATTGATACATTGACTGCTGTGTCAGTGGCATATAAGTTGTTTGATATGGAGCTAAGTTTAATTGATAACTCAGGATTTGAAACTGGCAATTGGAGTTTCAATATTAATTTCCCAATTATTGGTTATTTAAACATTGGTAACAGTCAATTTGCAAGTGTCTTTGTCTACCACAATAGTAACAAGTGCATGTTTTCTGTTGTCACTGTTAATTGGTTGATAATGTCAAACATAGTAGATTTTGGAAACAATTGGAGTTTTTTTGATTGCTGCATTGTTGTGGTGGTTGATAAATTGCTTGATTGATATTAGCTAAGTATCTTTTCAATTTCTGATTGATGGAATCACTGAACTGCTTCAACTTAGAATTCAAGTCAGATGATCCATTTATTACTAGATTTACAGCTTGGGCATGATTGGCTTTTAATTCAGCAGCTTTAAAATCTCTGGCATTTATAATGGTGGCTTGAAGGTCTGCTGAATACAATGGATGTATGTGTTGAAGGATGCTACTGTGCAGGCCTCTAATAAATTGATTTAAAATTTGTGGTACTGTGAAATAATCAGTCTGTATGGCCTGAATCTGATGCAAATTTCTGTGGAAGCATCCCAAGTAAGTGGTAACTGCTTCATTTTTTCCTTGTTAGATGGTAGTGAAAGTGTTAGCTAAGCAATTAATACTATTATTGTTGCTGAAATATCTCAAAAACTCTGTTTTAAATGTGTCGAAAGTGACAGGTTTGTTGATCAAGCTTTGATACTAAGAATCAGCAGTATCTTGCAAAAAATATGAAATGGCCTGTAGGACTCTGGTGTCATTCCAATTGTTAGCAGTGATTGCTTTGGTGATATTATTAAGCCAAATCTGAGCATTATCTTCTTTGCCAATAAATTTTTTGAGTTTGGCAATTGGTACATATGCCATTTGCATAATCAGTTGTTGTTGTTGAACTAATGGTGGGTAAAGTTGTTGTTGTAGTTGCTGCTGGGGTGGTGGTTGTGGCTGTTGCTGTTGCTAATTGTTGATTGGTAGAGCTAGTGGTGAATTGATCATGATTACCAGAGGTAAGTGTTGTTGATTATTAATGTTGGGGTTTCGATCATTCTGATTTTTTGGGTTTTGATTAACCAGAGTCCCAATTTCTGGATTTTCTAAGATCAGGTTCTGTTTACTATTTTCCTGATTGCTACCTTTCTTTTCCTTAGAGTCAGTTATTTCCCAAGAACTAATGGCTCCAAAATTTGGTTGTGGTGGTGGTAATCAAATTTCTGATGGCATTAGAGATCATGATTTAAATCCCTCAAAGTAATCACTATATGTTCCTAGTAACTCTGTTTTCTTTTGTTTATTTTGGAATAGAATTTTGTTTAATAGTGTTGTTATGTTTATGGTGGACATGCCTGTTAATGTTATATTAATAGTGCTTTGAGATGTGTAATAATAAGATGGATTGGCAGATAAATCAAATCTTTGTTTCTTCCAAGTAGATAGTTGGATTTGCTTTGGGGTTCCTACTGGTATTTGTAGTCTTCCTTTTCTTTTGTCAGCAAATATAATAGAAAAATCTTTATTTGGTGTATTTTTCAATTTTTCTGTTTATTTCTGTGATTAGTGGTGTAAATAAATAGTTTTGTGGAAGGATAGTGCTTTAGAGTAGTTCACTGAAAAAATTGTTGAAGGTGAATTCTGGATCTTTTTGGCCTTCTAAATGGTATACAATTTTCTTATTAACATAGCAATTGAAAGCTAATTTTGTTGACCAACTATTATTTGTTAATCCGAGATAGATGTGATAATGTTGGAATAAGGATTTTGCAAATCCCAAATGGTTTGTTCTTATTTTTTTGGATTCTGCTACTGTTTAAATGAGGTTGTTGGTGCTGGTTCTCTATAGAATTATATCTCACAGGGAGCACCAAATGTTACAAGCAATTATTTGGGATCTCCAAGCAAATAACAAACCCATAACTTGGTATTTAATTAATGTAATTATGTTGGTTTCTGAAGGTTTTGTTGTGGAGTTCTTTGTATAATAGACAGAGATTTAATGATGATATTGCTGTTGTTATTAAGTTGCTTTCCCAATTTCTTTTTCAGCTTGGTGGCCAGATTTATTCTGACAGTTGTGTCCTTTTGATAAGTTATCCATTAATATATAATTTTACTCTTATTTCTGGGTTTTTTATCAGGCTATCTGTGATGTCAGTAACTTTAGCATTTAATCTTCAATCAATTAGTAAAACAAAAGAATAACAAAAAAAATAAAAAAAAAATAAAAAAAAATAAGAAAAATGAACCAAAGTAGTTGCAGATTAGTATCCTGTCAATAGCCATGATCAAGAGCTATTGTTCCAGTGTGGTTAAGTATTAATTATTATCAACATAAAGTATTAATAGTGGAGATAGTGAATAATTGTTTATTGATATTTGTAAATGGAAAGATTGCTTAGATCAAATCTAAACAGAAAAGTCTGTCTTTTTTACTTCTAATGCTATCACTATATATACATAATTGAGATTTCTCAATTCTTCAATTCTTCACACCAGGAATTCTGTGATTCTTTGTACAAGAATCCTGAAATTTCTGGAATCCTGCAATTCCTCTGAGAGAAATTCTGGAATTCCATATTTTACTATGGTTACTTCTGATTGGCTAATTTATATGCTAATATACTTCCTATATTCTATGTGTAATATTACATATTCTGCATCAATTATTCTTTTTCTGATGTTGATTCTCTTTTTTGCTAAACTGCTCCTAGATGTTAATTGAACCATTGTTGTTGCTGAAATTTCCAGTGCTATTTTCAGATTGATGCAAGTGTATGAATATGGTTCCAATTTGATGGCATATTGTCCTGGATATTTCAGATTAAATCCTACATCGGTATTATGTATGCATTTTGGTATAATACTTTTGTTATTATTACTAAACCATTTTAGTTCTTGCTTCTTGGAGAGATCAAGAAGTGCAATGTATTGTTTAGAGTTTGAATCTGAGTTTCAATCATTGTATTTTTTGTTGCTATTTTGAGTGAAGCTGGAACCATTGTTTTTATCATCATCATTGTCAGAGTTTAAATCAGGATTGAAAGTTGATTCTGATTCCAATACGCAGCTGCTGATTGGTTTGTCTTCTTCTGGAATTGTGTAGATTATACATGGTGGTGGATTGTAAATAAGGTCACACTTATTACAATATTGAAAGTTATATGGAATTAAACAGTAGTTACATAGTCAAATGTTGATTTCTTCTAGGCATTGTTTTTGTTCTTCTTGAGTGGGTGCTAATTCTTGGTAGTGTTCATGGAATTGCTCTGGATTCAGAAGATTTATGACTGGTTCTGGGTTCCAGTTGAGTTCTATGAGTTTTGGAGAATTGTTTTTCACTATTCTGATTTCCTCTAATGACACATCTTTGATTTTGGCAAGTGCTATTCATCATATCTCATTGTATGGACAATTGTCCAGATGTTTTACTGCTCTTCTTCAGACAGCTTCTATTGATGTTCTTTTTTTTATCCAGTTACTTATTAAAATCATGTACTGACATGATTTGTTACATGTTCCTTTTCTCCCAGGAATGTCATTCCACATTTCTTTGTCTTTTTGGTCATCCAAACCATTCAATATTATATAAACGGCAATAAAATTTAGTTGCCATCTGCCATTTTTTATCATTATCACAGCATGTGTCCATTGTGGACAACTTTTTGCCACAGTCAATGCATACTAGTTTTGGTCAGTGATAGTTAGATGGTGGTGGTATGGTATAAGTGTAAGGAATATAAATGGTAATAGTAGTTGGTGCTGACTCTTTTTCTTTTTCTTTGGTATTTTCTTCCCACTCCCAAGTTGATAATTTGTTCAGGTCATTGTCAGTTCTCCAGGCTTGGTCAGCATTCCAAGTAAGTTCATTTTTTTGTTTTTTTTTTCTGTTGTCATTTCAGAAGGGTATTGGCAGTAACTTGTTGTGGTCGCCTTCAGTCCATAATACTTGATAGGTTTTCCAGGTCAGTTTTTTCTCTTCTTCTTCAAATTTGATAAGAGGTGCTGGTGTGTTAATAGTCTTGAAATAGTCACACATAACTGGTACACATATGTGTCAACTGTTCTGGTTAAGTTGAAGTTCCTGCGTGTTTCAATCAAGTATTACATTGGTTTTGGACAGCCAATTATTATTAATAAGTGCTTGATATTGAGTGGCTTCCATAACTAATATCTTAATTGGCATGATAATGCTGTTGACTTCTATAGGAAAGTCATCAATTTTGCTGATCAGAGTTTTGGTCATTTCATTAGCAGTGATAATTTGTGCACTAGCAGCTTAATCAACTTGGTGACTTAATTGGTCCATAAGTTGTCTCATAATAATGCTGCCAATTGATCCACTGTCTAAAATCAGTTTGATGGAGTGGCTATTAACTTTGACATCAGTGTACATTGCAGTGATGGGTTTTTTTCGAGAGCAGCTCCACTAAATAGTAATATTTCAACTGGTTCTTCGAGTTCAAAAGAGAAGATAGTGGTAAGTAATTTGTCCTCAGTAATGGTTGCTGGCAGAATATTGTTGGTAAGTGGCTGTTTTTGTTTGGTTTCCAAGTTGTGAAATATGGTGTTTTCTGGAGTTATCAGGAGACTTAAATAGTTCTAGAAACTTGGATTTTGGGTGTACCCAGTTCCTGAACTCTGTTGGTGTGATTTTAATGGCTGGTTTAAAGAGCTGAGAATCAGTTAGTAGACAATCATTACTAATTGCCAGTTTTGGGTAATTCTCGATCTGGAATTTCCTAATGTCATCTGAGCTGGTAGTGTTGAAATTGGTTGGAGTTGATATATTACTTAAGGCTATGGCCAATAGATAGATTGAAACTGTGGTTAATAAACTACTGGTATTGTTGGTTAATAAACTGGTGGTTGATAGATTGGCTGTTGTGTTATAAGTAGGTAATTTGGTTGATATAGTTCTGGGTTTGATTGATAATTCGAAGTTGGAAATCTGCAATCAGATTTTAATAATTAAATTTTTGAATCTCTTCTTTCTCTTCTTCTAATGCCATTATCTCCCAAGGACTTGTGTTTCTAAAATCTGGTTGAGATGATAGTGATCGGAATTCTGATGGCATTGGTAATTGCGATTTAAATCTTTTAAAGTAATCACTATAGGTTCTTAGTAATTCTGCTTTTTTTTGTTTACTTTGAAATGAGAGTCATCCAAATGTTGATATTATGTTTGATGTGAACACATCTGTTGAAGAGATATTGATGGCACTTTCTGGTATATAATGGTATGATGGATTGGTTGGTGATTTAACTCTGGTTTTCTTTCAAGTAGGTAGTTGTATCTGTTTTGGTATTACCACTGGTGTTTGCAATCTTTCTTTGTCTTTGTCTGTATAAGTAATGAAGAATTGTTGTTGGGTGTACCTTTCAATAGTTTGATTGATTTCCCTGATGATTGGTGCAAAACTGTAGTTTTTTGGTAAGCTAGTATGTTGAAACAATTCTGTATAGAAATTTTCTCTTATGGATTCAATGTTAACTGTTCCTCTTAAACAGTCTGTAATTTTATCATTGATGTAGAAGTTAAAGGCTGATTCTGCTGGGAAATAGTTATTGTTCAATCTTAATTGTTGGCTGTACTGTTGAAACAAGGATTTGGCGAATTCTAAATGGTTTGCTCCTATGATTTTTGATTCTGCCACTTTTGAATGATTGTTGTTGGCACCAGTTTTTTGTAGGATTATATCTTATAGGGAGCACCAAATGCTACAAGTAATTATTTGGGGTCTCAAATCAAATAACAAACCTGTAACTTGGTGCTTGATTGATATTTTGGTGTTGGTATCTGAAGATTTTGTTGTGGAAATCTTTGTATAATGAACAGAGATTTAATTGTTGTTTCAGTAGCCTTCCAGAATCACAATTCTGTCAAATTTTTTTTTCAACATAGTGGTCAGTAATTCTCTTGGTAAGCTATCCTTAAATCTATGAGTGTTCTATCTTTGTTTCACAGATTTCTTACCAGTCTTTATGATGTTTGTATTTCAGTACTTAATCTTTTAATCAATTAATAAATAACAACAAGGAAAAAAAATAAGAAATAAGCCAAGGCAAATAATGATTAGTATTCTGTCAATAGCCATGATTAAGAGCTATTGTTTTAGTGTGGTTAAGTATCAATTACTATCAATATGAAGTGTTGATAGTGGAGAGTAAATTTGAAATAGATAATAATTATTTTATTAATATTTGTGAGTTGAAAGATCACTTAGATTAAATCTAAACTGAGAGGTCTGTTTTTTCTACTTCTAATACTACTGATATATATACATAATTGAGATTCTTCAATTCTTTATATTAAGAATTCTGAGATTCTTGGAATCTTGCAATTCCTTTAAGAGAAATTCTGGAATTCCACATTTACTATGACTACTTCTGATTGGCTAATTTATATGCTAATATACTTCCTATATTCTATAAATAACATTGGTTTGCAAAAAGCAATAGACAAGTTGTTTATTAAAAACAACTCATTTTCCAAAAAAATTTTTACCATGCCAGCCAAAAAATTATTTACTGAACTAACATGTAACTTGACAGAAAACTGTAAAGAATTCAAAGAATACTATCTTAAAACCTGTAAATCCAAAAATTTATGCTTAAAAAGACATCCAAAAATACCATGAACATTGGAAAAAGAAACCAATAAAGCCAACTTCCCTTTAGATTACATTTGCTCAAAAGATTTCAAACCATACAGAATTAAATAATATAAAACTTCATTGGGAAAGTTACAGAGCAAACTGGCCTTGGCCTTAAGACATTTTCTAACTATCATATCTTACTTGTGACACACACTCATTAAAACAAAACTAAATTGCATTTAATAGCTAACTATAGACTACAAAACAGCTGAAACCAAGTAAGAAAATTGTTTATCTGTAATGGTCTTCCTTAATATCACATTTAAGAAAAACTGAACATTTACATAAATCTGAGCCAAATTAAGTTTAAAGAGACTCTTAGTGGATAAAAAAATGCCCAAGTACCTGTGTAACTTATCTTTTTTGGCAATTGAGATAGATAAATTATTAATTAACAATGATGCAAACTTAATATCTTAATTAATGAGAATAGCCACTGTCTTATCATTATTAATTAAAATGTTATTAACAACAAAAAACTTACTGACAATATTTAAAATATATTATGTAGAAGCTTGAAAATTTCCAACCCAAATTGTGTTATTGACAAAAGCACCAATTGCTAAAAAAAAAGCTTTTTCTTTAACAGTCTCAACCTTACCAGTTTTTGCCACAAATTTATTATCAATATAGTATTTACATAAGTGCTTATGCCTTTTCATCTTACATAAAAGTGGGTCATAGAAAATTTTTCAAAGAAATAAAGAAAAAATTTCATCCTAATTCAAGCCATCATATATCTTATAACTACTTGAGAGTCCAAAATTTATCATTACTCTATTAATACAATCTTTATGAATACTGCCAAAAAACCTGATAAACTGATTGCACATTTTAATGCAGTGCAAACTAGTCTTTAAATGTTGCCAGTCCACTAAATTATAAGCTTTACATATGTCTTACAACACCAATTAAAGCTCTTTGTTTTTCTCCAGACCATTCTCAACAACTGACCCAATAACAAAAATAAGAGATTGAGTTGAAGTATCTTTTAACACCAAAAAATTATCACTACAAAAAACATCAAATTTGCTGTATGCCAAAAAGATTTTATTAGAAAAGATCTTAAATAATATCTTCTGAACAGTCTTAATTAGTGCAATAGGCTTAGTATTTATCAAAATGTTATTCTATTTATAAAATTTTGGGATTATCAAAACCCACACTTTTTTTTGAGGAATTAAAATTACACTCAAAGTCAAACACAAATTCAATAGCCTTAAAAGACAAACCAACACCTCTATACTATAATTTTTCCAAAGTTTATTAGATATTTTTAATAACCTGGCAGCCTTATTATTCAGCAAATTATTAACAAATAAAGACAGCTTTTTTATATCAATCTCTTTTATTACACCAGAAAAAGTACCATCATTAACATAGTTCAAAGACATATATTGACAAGTCTAAAGATCAGACATCTTTGGGAGCACTGACTATTTCTTTATCTACTCTTCCATAATTTTATCCACCTTAAGTTTTACTTTATTAGGCTCAACCACCAACTCATTTTCTATTACTAAGTGATCCAAAACCATCTTGTAAAAGAACCAGTCCAAAATATTTTTGATTATGCCCTTTTTATTAGAACAAAAACTTTCTATGTGCTTTTAAATTTTTTTTCTAATAAACACTTTCTTAATTAATTTTGACTTATAAAGCTTGAACTTTCTGTATTTTTTACAAACTATTAACAAATGTTTAAGAACAACTATTGAACTTTTACTATTCTGAATTATGTTCATAATCTTAAAAGCCTTATTACCATCCAAAGTTGCCCATTTTTTAGCAAGATAATTAATTTCAAGCATGTTATCTGAGCTTAACTTCTTAACAATTTTGGCAATTAACAATTCCAACCCAAAAAATTTTGAAGAGTGTTTGTTTCTAGAATATTCAAATTTACTGAACCAATATCTAAAAAATGTTTCATTAGCTGATTCCACTATTATCTTCTCCAACAACTCCCATATAGTATTCAAATTACTACAAACACTAGCCACAAAAAACCCAGTCTCTATTATTAAAAGTCTGATTAAAGCACAATCTTTAAATCTTGCCTATTTGGTATTGTTTACATTCTTAATTTTGAACTTCCAATAATCTTTGTTAGTCTGTTTGTATAAACTATTCAACCAAACATTTAAGAGACCACCCAAACTAATTAAAACCAAAACAGTCTTGTAATTTGTATCAAAAAACTCTGAAATGAGATTGATTATATGATTGGCCATCACAGATAACAGACTCTTATTTACAAAAATATAATCAATGACTTTTTTAGCACCCTTTGAATTGCTCTAAGTAAAAACTTTGACCAGCAGATATTTACCAAAAAAATTGATTAAATTCAGATTCAAGTAGAATTTGAAACTTGTATTCTTTTTAGACCCATTTTTATTGAAATTCTCACTCAGAACCATAAAAGTGCTGGAGTTAATAGCCTTAGCAATAAAAAAGTTGATTCCTGCAGTCTGATCAAATCTGGCTTTAATATACAAATCCAAAATTCTAATTGAGAGCTTGTCTTTAAAGAGAAACCAAACTGAAATAAAATGACCAGAAACTTTTTTAATTTTAGATACATGATAAGCCAGAAAATTGTTCATAATAATTGCCATTCCAGCACCAAGAAACTCTTTGTTCAAACCAGATAAAAAGACCCTTATCTCATCAAACTTATCCATAATTTATGGTCTAATACTAGACTTTAACTTTATTTCAGTAATAATAAAAACCAAATTACCTGATTTTTTATGCCAACAAATAATGTCTTCCTGCTTTGCAAAAACATTAATGCTTTGGACATTGCACATAGCAAATTCCCAAACTAGATCTGTTATTGAGAAAAGAGATCTTTTATACTCAAGCCAGTATTGTCTATTTTGGTTATCAGGCCCATAATTGTATTTAATAAGCTGTTCAAAGTCTCTTCTAGTCTCGAAACAACCAAAGTATTAATATTTACTGCTTCTACAATAGTTTTACTACTAGTGGCTACATCTGAACTCTTACTTATTACTGTATCTACCCCTTAATTTTGTAATGAAAAGATCACTAATAGCTGACATCCAGGACTAGGCTGGGAAACTATTAACATAAGTGTATCTAATTTCTTAGCCAGCTTGTATACTTTCTTCATAAAACTGGCAAGACTGCACTTAAGAGTAACAAACCTATTATTTATTTCCAAAGAAACCAGCAAAAGAGATTTATTATTTAAAAACAAACCAATATTAGGAGAAACCAAAAGCACCATATGAGAAATAGAACAACTTAGGCCCATGTTTTACCACCAAAAGACACTGAACAGACAATTGGCACTTGTTTTTTCTTATATATGTTGGCTAAATATGTTTGATCCTGAAAAGTCACCACACATTTACTACAAACAACAGAATTTTTATCTACAGAATATATACTAAAAACATGACTAAATTGTTTACATTGTGCATAATAAGCCAAAAACAGACCAGTCCAATGCAAATTCACACTCTTAAAAACTAAAACAGAATCAATAGCAGCCAACTTAGATGTTTTATCAAAAAAACAAACTATTACATATCTATTACACACATATAAATTTGGATTATAACCAATAAAACAGGTTTTCCTATCATAAGAATCCAACAAATCAAAGAGATCATAAGCAGTAGTCCTAACAGGCAAAGTATACAACAAAGCTTAATACTGATTTCTGAATACTCATATTTGTTTATCACCAATTGTTTTTACTATATGAACAGAGTCTTTTTCCATAAGCACAAATTATCTAACTGCAACCAAATTAGCTATTTTAGATAATTTATACTCTACTAGGATCTTTTGCCAAAAACCAATCAGTTGTATCTTGATTAATACAATTTTATTAAATTTAAAAAAGACTGACTTTACAGCCAACTTTAAAAAATCGACTGGAATTTCCTTAACAATTATTTCTTGATCTAAATAATTGTTACTTTTTTAATATTATTATTGACCAAAATTTTTTCACTAATAGCTAGATTTTTAGCTTTGTCTAAACTCAATTCAGAAATAAAAGTAGATCTTATAATACCAGACAATTTTAAGGGAGTTAAAGCTTTTCCAAACCATTAATATAATAAAAAATTTTTTTAATAGAAAACAATTTATCTCTATTGGTTTTGTCAAGTACAGCTGATAATTTAATATTTAATGCAAAAGACTTAACCAGCACAAAAATTATGTTTTTCCAGAATTTGTAACTTATCAATTAGCAATTGCTTAAAGCCAGCAAATCTAAGAGATAAAAGATTCAATATGTTGTTATTATTATTTATTACATCAAATTTCAGCACTTCTGGTAAGTAACCCAATACATATGTGCAAATGTAGATTTTTCTTAATATAGTGTTATCTATTATCTTGTCATTCACTAAAGTATCCAAATTAACATAACTGGTCTCTTTCATAACTGTGTTTTTCATATTTTCAATATCCAAAAGACTATTAATACTACTTATAATGCTATCAATGTTATTTTTCTAAGACACTATAGATTTAATATCAGAGCCCACAATATCCTCTAAACTAATAAAGCTAGTAAACAAGTCGACCACAACACCACCAGTTTCAGGCTTTTTTGGCTTTTTAAATAATGTACTGTGAAAGTAAACACTCTCTATATACTTCTTTTTAGTGTTAAAGTGGGTCTCTAAACCAGTCAAGCCAGAGCTAGAGCCATTAACAGACAAGCTTACTGGTTTTATTGTAATAAATAAAGGTGTATTTGAAAAAATAACTAAAGAAAAAACAGAAAAAAAGAAAAAAAAACTATAATTTTGGTATATATTTCACTCTCATTATGGTCAGAAGATTGACAAGAGAAAAAAAAATTTTTTTTTAAAATTTTTAATAATAATAATAATAATAATAATTTATTATTCAATTAAATTTACATAAAAACACATAATTAAAATTTTTTATATACTTAATATAATTAATACAGTTTTTTGTATAAAATTTTTATTAAATATATATATAAACCAATTATTTTTTTATTAATAAAATTAGATTTAATGCTTTTATTTAAATATCATATAATTGTAAATTTAAATTAGCTTATATTTTAAGCCAGATTTATATTTATATATTTAAGATTATTTAAAGTTTTTATTAAAAATATTTAATAATTTTATATAAAATTTTATAAAATTATAAATATTATTAAATATTTTAAAATTATTTATTTTAATAAATTTTTTTTTAATATTTAAAACCAAATAATATAAAAAAAACCATAACAATAAAAACTATATAAAAAAACTTCTTTCTCTCTTACTCCTAGAAAACCCCAACGAGTTATTTTCTAAAGAAGAAGTTTTTATTTTTCTCTTATTAGTATTATATCAATATTTTTTTAACTAATAACCCTTTTGTCATGGATTCAAAGGCTGCTTCTAGTGGCAGCATGTCTAGTAAAAAGGCTTCTAAGAGTGTGTTTCATGGTCCTGCCAGTGGTTCTTTTTCACAAAAAAAGAAGGCTTCTCTTAGTAATATTAAACACTCTGGTGATGAAAAAGATATTTCTTTGAAGTTTGGTTCTAGTGCTAGTGTATACTCTGATGTAGAAAGTCTTTCTGGTGATGACAGTATGTCTGGTGGTTTTGATGGTTCTCTCTTGAATTCAGCCGTTAACACTTCTAAGGCTAAACATGTAAATACTGGTGTGAATTTTGGTTCTCCTATTGGTTCTCCTGACTTTGAGATGGATGAAGAAATGAAGCCCCTTCTGCCCCCCCTTATGAAAAAGATGCCTTTGGATAAGATCTGGATTGATCCCAAAATCGTCAAAACTCCTGTAGAGGTGGCAGTTAAAAAATTTTTTGCCTTGGATATCAATTTTTCAGCTGTTGAAGACAAATTGGCGATGGTGAAAACTCAATTAATCAGGAAGATTTTTTCAAAGATCAATGGTTTTGGGGGGGCCACTACCTCCTCAAAATTTGAAGGGATCATCTGATTGATATTTACATCTGAGGAGAGCATAAGGAAAGCTGTGTCATTGGCCAAAAAAGAAGGGATCATCGTAAACAGCAATCTCAAAAAACAAGGAGTTCGTTCAGATCGGGCCATAGTCATCAAGGAAATTCCCATGGATACGCCAAAAGAAATGATCATCGCCGCAGTATCCAAATTTGGTCAAGTGGTGTCAATTCAATTGCAACTTATTGGGCTGTGACAGAAGGCTGTGGTGGAGTTTGCCAAATCAAGTCAGGCAGATCAGTTGGCAGCTAAGTAGTCATTCTTAATTGGGAAAGATTCTGTGTGCATGGCCAAAGCTGTAAAGGATTGTGAGACGTGGGCATTTAGAGATCGGTATAAGGTGCTTTTGTTTACTTTGCTGGTAGAAACAATGGCTCATGATCTTGGTGATCTTTTGGCAGGGGCTGGTGGGAAAACTTGTGTCATAAATTGATCCTTAGACACTGGTAATAGGGTTCATTGTGCTGTGGTTAGTTTTAAAAATGACAAGGATTTGGAGTCTGCGTTTTGTACGGAGCCTGTTTTTGGTGGGGTGAAACTTTCTTGGGCTAGATTGGACCTGGTTCAGTGTGAACAGTGTGGGAAACTTGTTCATTCTGTTCTGGAGTGTGATGCTGAGATCTCACATTCTTCTAAACTTTTCAAGTCATTTAAAAAGATTGTCTCTAATGAGAACTGCCTCCAGTTGGCCAAGCTATATGCGAAAAAGAGTGTGCCTATTTCCAGACTGGCTGCGTTTAGCGGCAAGTCATGGGCCCAGGTTGTCTTTTTAGCATCTTTGTCTAATGGTTTTCACTTTGGTTCTGGTTCTGGTTTTGGCTCTTCTCCTGGCGCCTCAGGTTTGGTTGGTCACTCATTTCTTGTGGGTCCTGTTAGTTTGATTTTGGAAACTCGTCTTGCTTCTTTGGAGCACTCTTTGGAACTTCTCATGGATAAGATGTCCAGTATTATTGACAAACTTGACAATTTAAGCCTGGTGCCCTTGGCTCTCACCTTCTCTTCTCAGCTCTTGGTTGCCCCTGGTTCAGTTGATATAAAATTTGGTTTGGATATGGTTTTAGATGAACCTGATTCTGTGGTTATTCCTCCTTCTTCAGTTTCTTCTGGTGCCTCAAGTTTGAGTTCGAGTAGTTCAAAAATTCTGACTTCAAAAGTGGGCTGCTTGGAGTCAAAGTTGGTGGCTCTCAAAGCTTTAGTTTGTTCAGTATTGGAGAAATTAGATCAGATGTGTGCTGGCTCGGGTTCTGCAGTCTCTTTTATACCTCAATGAATGATTTAGTATGGAAAATAGCCACATGTAATGTCAAGGGAATAAACAATTCAGCAAAGCAAGAGGACATTATACGTTGGCACAGAGATAAAAACAATTTAGTTTTAATTGTTACTGAGACAAAGTTAAAAGATAAGGTTCAGCCTTGGATTGCTAGCAAATTCAGTTTTTATTTCTGGTTTGAATTCTGGTCATCTTGGTTCTGAGGTGGCGATTGTTATAAACAATTCTCTGGCCAAGCACGTGTGCAAAGTTTCTGAGGTCCCTAGTCATCTTATTTCTGTCAAGTTGCTTTTTAGGAATAAACTCTCAGTTTCTATTTTGGGTCTGTATGCTGGCGCATCGGCTTCGGTGCGCTCTTCTCAGGCCGATGACATGAATGTTTTGATTGCTAGTGCTGTGAATGAATTATTTTTTGTGGTCTTAGGTGGTAATTTCAATGAAGATGGTTTGTGTAGAAGCACCAGTTTCAGAAAGTGTGGTAGCTTGGATCTGGTCAACTCTTTTGTCAGTAGTCTGTTTGTGAAAGTTCCAACATGAAGTAATTCCCAGGATGTGATGAAAACAATTGATTATCTTTTTGTGTCTCCCAATTTGGTCAATGCTATTGTGGATTGTGGTGTTCTGGATGTGTCTGATTTCTTTGATACTGACTATCATGCCATTTCTGCATTGATTGGTTTAGGTGGTCTCTTGGATACACATTTGTGTTCTGTTCACAAGCAGGCCAATAGAGATTGTTGGAAGTACAATTTTAAGGATGCTGGTGTTGCCTTGTGATTGAGATTCAGGGAGGCCACAGCAGTGAATGCTGCCATGTTCTTTGATGATTTTTTGGCCACCAAGGAACTGTCAGATTTGAATGTGATGTGGAATGCTATTCAGAAAACAATGAGCTTTTTGGTGAGTGAAGTTTTCAGGAAAAAATGGTTTAAAAGTTATGATGGCGTTTTCACTAAGCATTCATCCAAGTTTCATAAGTTAGAACTTTTGGTGTCCAAGTTGGTCAAGGCTTCCTATTCTACTGATTGTGAGGTGTTCGTATCGCTGCTTAATACTTGGGAATCACTTGATTCTGCTGGTGCTGCTGTAGTGAGATCTCTTTTTCTCTCTAGGTCTCCTTTTGATGACATTCGTTCAGCTCTGTCCAAAGCCAGGAAGTCTTATCATGCCTCAAAGTTGTCAGAATCAAAACGTGCTAAAGATTCACAAATCAGATCTGCTATTGATAAGAGGATGGAGAGCTTTGAATCTAACAAGGGTCATACTATTAGAAGTGTCTTGGAGAGGCCTTTCTACAAGATGGTTTTGGATCATTTGGTCATTGGTGATGAGCTGTATTTGGAACCTGATCCTGTTAAAAAAAAAGTGAATAAGATTATGGAGGGGTGGACTCGTAAACATGGAGTGGTTTTTAACATTCCGGGAAATTGGTCTTGCCAATATCGGCCTTTGGATTACGTGTTTGATGGTGCTTTTTCAGATGTGATGAGCTGTGTTAGTTTTGATGAGATGTTTGGCATGGTCTCTGACCTACCTGACGGGAAGGCTGCTGGTCTCTCAGGCATTTTCAATGAACTTTGGAAGCACTGTGACAAATCTGTTCTTGATATGCTCTTGGTGCTCATTAATTCTTGTCTTTGTGGTGAGTCTGTGCCCAGTGCTTGGAAAGAAGCCTGGGTGTCAATGATTCCCAAACCTTATGAATGGGAGGACATGCTCACAAACACTCATCCTATTGCTTTGATTGAGACGGCTCGAAAAATTCTTTTCAAGATTTTCTCTGATAAGATTTCTTTGGCATGTAGCAAGTTTGACATTCTTTATGGGGACAATTTTTCAGTTCTCAAAGGCACTACAACTCAGTCTCTCATTTTTGTGATTGGTTCAGTGATCGAGAATGCTCTTGAAAAAAACTGGGAGCTCTGGCTGGTTCTACAAGACATGCGAAAAGCATATGACTCAGTTGGTTGGGATCATCTTAAGAAAAGTTTGGTTAAAATAAAAATGTGCTGCAGGTTTATTAGGTTTTTTGGGAATATTCATGGTGGTTACACCATTCAGGTTATAACTAATTTTGGGTTGATGGATGGTTATCATGTACACAATGGCTTGGACCAAAGGAAGGTGTTTTCATCTCTTCTTTGGCGTATATTTTATGATCCTCTCTTGTGCGAAGTTAAGAGACAGTAAAGTGTGTGTGGTTACAGGTTAAACTCTCATTTTGTTGCCAAGACAAGCCGTGTGGAGTCTCAGACTGGTTTGTTGTCTTTCTTCACTGCTGGCACTTTTGTGGATGATATGATCTGGGTGGGTAGCAGTCAGACTGCTACTTAACACATTCTTGATGTGGCTAGTGAATTTTTCCACATTAATGATATTTCTATTAATAATGATAAGACAGTGGCCATTTCAATTAATAGCCATGCCAGTGCACCTTCTCTTTTCATTAGTGGGTCTCCTATTTCAATAGCTAAATCAGGTGAATCACATTATTATCTGGGTATCTTTGTGTCATCTGAGGGTCTGTCAAAGCCCAGCTTGGCAAAGGCACATTCAGATGTTTGTTTTTTTATCAACTTGGTTTTAAAAAAGACCGTATTGGACAAACAATTTCTATATTTAATGTCAGCTGTCC
Organism: Geosiphon pyriformis; assembly: GCA_016748015.1. Taxonomy (NCBI): domain Eukaryota; kingdom Fungi; phylum Glomeromycota; class Glomeromycetes; order Archaeosporales; family Geosiphonaceae; genus Geosiphon; species Geosiphon pyriformis. The sequence continues at coordinate 7,183 of JAAOMT010000400.1, read as the reverse complement.
TCCACCCCATCATTGGTTATAGAACTCAGTTTAGTTTTGTTCCTGTCAGTGTGTGTAATAAGTGGAATGTTTTGATTCATAGAGGCTTGAAATCCAAGTCTGAATTACCTCTTGATTTTCCTAGTGACACGATTCATCACCTTTCATTCTATGGGTTGAAATCTTTTGTCCAGATTCAATTGGAGAGTAAAGTCACTTCCCTTATTTGTTTTACAAACTCAGTGGGAATCCTGGGTCACCTTTTCTCCTACAGGTCTTATGACTTACAAGTTTCGTGCTAGTGCTCTGTTTATTCTTTGAGTGTTCCTGTTCATGTTCAAGTCAGCTCTTTGAATAACTTCTTAGTGGGAGTTGTTTGTGTTCTCTTTGATTGCAATTTATCTTTGAGTGGTTTTTTTGATAGTCCATTTCAGCTTTGTGGTGGGATACCCATGTCTACTGTTCTTGGTGAGTCTAGATTTGTCAGGTTCCTTCCTTTACTCCAGCAATATGATATTGCCTTTGTTGACCAACTCCATGATCATCATGGTGCCGTGTTTAACTGGTACAAATTCAAGCAATGAAAGAGGTTGGATCTCTGTGGCCCAACTCCTGAATGGTTTATGCTTTCTGTCGAGTTCTTGTCTGGTACGTTTTCTCCTTGTGCCCCTTCTCCTGCTTTGGTTAATGTAAGTCTTCAGAGTATTCTCGCCTCTCCTGGCTTTGTGTTGGTTCGTGATCAGCTTTCCCAAGTTCTTTCTAGTAGTATTTCTGTTTATATGGATGGGTCTCTAACAAATCTTGGTACCGAGAATTGCACGGCTGGGGCTGGAGTTTTTTTCAGTGACATTGATCTGGGTTTGGGTGTTAGAGTTTCAGGTCTGTTGTCTTCTACTTTGACGGAAATGCAAGCTATTGCACTGGCACTGGAGTGTGTCCTCTGTTCTAGTTTTGTTCATCTGTTCTCTGATAGTCAAGCTGCTTTAGATGCCTGTAAGTCGGAATTGGGTCTAGTGCGTCTGGATTTTTGCAATTGTTGTTGGGTCAAATGCCAGCATATTGTAAACATTATTCATGGCAAAAATTTGATGGTTGAATGGCACAAAGTAAAAGGTCACTCTGGTGTGATTGGAAATGAACATGCTGATGCTATAGTTGGGGCTTCTTCTCACTTGGGCTGGTTCCTTCCTTCTCAATTGCATGCGCACTTCTTGTTGGCAGACGGTGGGGCTGTTTTTGGCAATTCTAGGCATTTTGTTCACGATATTTTTTGTTCTGTCAGTTATGCGCATTGGGAGGTTAGTTCTGGTTTTAAATTTCTGCTTGCCAGTTTGTTCACGGACATTGATTGGTTCTGCTTCTTACTGGTATGGCATCCTGATTCACACATGGCTGCTGGTCACACTAGCAAGCCCACAGCAGATGCATGCAGTTTTTTCATGAAGGCATTGCACCACTGGCTGCCTGTTGCTGTTCGTAAATGCCTATATAACAGAAGATACCCCAGCGTATTATGCTTATATTGTGGTGAGGTAGAGACATCAGATCATGCTTTCTCTTGCAAGGTTGATGACTCTGCATGTCTTCAGATACTGAATACATGTTCAAAATCTTGGAGGGTGCTTTCTGGCCTGTCTCTCTTTTTTTCCTGCATGCTGCAACTGTTGTCTTCTTGTGCCTCTGATGTCTCTGTATTTACAGCTTTCTTTAAAGGGTTTGTTTTTAGTGAGTGGCTTCATGAAGCTGTCTCTGTTTTCAAATCTCACAAGATTGCTAGTTCGAATATTGTTGAGTTTGTGTATTTTCTTAGTTTTGCTTTTAGAAATGATATTTGGTTGGTTCGGGTTAAGCATCGTGCATTCATGGAAAAAAATTATCTTATCCCACTTGATGGTTCAGTTCCTGTCTTGGTTTTTGGCTCGGCTTCTAGGTTCTCGGCTGGCATTGTTAGGCTACTTGGTATGGCTGAAGCTCTTGGCGTTTGTTTTGGCTTTCATAAACAATGTTTTTTCTTTTCTGGTGTTGATAATTCTGTTTTGGTACATATAGCTGCATAGTATTGTCCTGATCGGCCTGAGTGGCTGGTCACGTGTAGAAAGAGCATGATTCACACTTAGTTTATGTCATTTCTTTGATGTATAGCTCTAGGTAGTGTTTGGACCTCACTCATAAAACGTAATAAAATAAAAAAAAAAAAAAACTTTTTTCTTTTTTTTATCTTAAATTCCTAAAAAAGAGCCTAATAAAGTTTTTTAAAAAGTTTTTTGGAAAGAAGTATTTTACTATTTAGTATAATAAATTCAAACCATTTTTGCTTGATTACAAGGCCACTGTTGGCTCTAATATTGCTGTTTTGAAAAAATTTATTATGAAAGCTAGTTATGTTAAGATTGTCAAGCCTGTATTATTAAGAAAAAAGAAAAAAAGTGGTGTCTTAAAAGACAATATTGAAGCCAAAAGAGTTTTTGTTAAGAGTTTTAGTGATCACTCTTGGAGATTAAAAACTGGTAACACTATTGAATCAGATAGTATTAACATAAAAAAAAAGTGTTTAATTAAGAAAACAAGCTTTAACTATAGTAATAAAGCCTTTTTAAATAGTAGAGATACTAATCAGACATCTAAAAGTTCACATGTTAAGACCAAAAAAGCTCTGGAGAAGTCTTTGAAAAAAATCAACTTTTTGAGTAATAGTAATAATAATGATAATATCTTTTTAAATGCTCCACTAAATCTTCCCCCTCCTTTAAGGAATTTAGTCAATATTCTTATTAGAAAGTTATTTGCTCTGAATATTGGTTTGAATAAAGTAATTGAAAAGTCTTTTCAAGAAAAGCTGGTAGTGGTCAGAAAATTATTTTCAAAAGTTAATGGTTTTAGAGAAGCCTCTACTCTCTCAAAATTTGCTAGAATTATTAGAGCAATGTTTACTTCCAAATCCAGTTTGGTGCAAGCAACTAATTTGGCAAAGGCCAGAAATATCTCTGTAAATACCAATCTTAAAAAATCTGCTAAGTATTGATTGTGATAATAAAAAAAATTCCAATTGAGATGTCAACTAAGACAGTATATGTTGTACTATCCAAGTTTGGACAAATTAAGTCAATCAATATGCAGTTGGTGGGACTATGACAAAAGACTGTGATTGAATTTAAGCATTTGGATCACACTGATTTGGTTACAGCTAAGTGGTCTATTCTAATTGGAAAAGATACTGTGTATGTTACAAGAACTGATAAAAACAAAAAATTTTGGAATACTAAAAACAATTATAAGGTGTTGCTCTACATGTTGTTTGTGGAAACAAATACTCATAATATTTAAAGTTTTATTGATTTAGTTAGTAGAAAAACATGTGTCATTGATTGTCATCTAGTTATATATACAAGAGTTAAATGTGCAGTTGTCTGTTTTGATTTTGCTAAGTTACTAAATATTATTATAAGAATCACACCAGTTTTAAAAAACACTAATTTGCATTAATTGTGCCTTGTTTCTGCCAAGTATATCAAGTATGAGAAATTTGGTCATATATTATTAGAATGTGTCATTGGTGGGAAAGTTTTTTCTGGTAACTTGTTATGTAAAATTTTTTCAGAGACTGATAAATGCAGACTGGCTGTTATTTATGTTAAAAAATCAGCTTTTATAGCTTATCTTGTTTTTTTGGTGGTGTTTCTTGGACAAAAATTGTTAGTAAGTCTTTTTCTTTCCTTTTTTCAGTGTAAAATAATTCAATAAATTTTGGCTCCTCTTTGGAAATAAAGCCATTTCTGCTGGTTATGTTAGACATTAATGAAAAGTTTGCTGTTCTGAAACATAATCTTGACAGTCTTATAGAACAAATTAACAAGTTGGCAAAGAGATTGGACATATTTGGGCTGATAGTTCTCCAGTCTTGTCTTGAATATTAGTCATTAGTAACCTTTTTATTACAAAATTAAGGAGCAGATATAGCAATGAGTAAAAGTTCAGGTGTAATTGTTAATAGAAAGACTACAACTTGTAAAATTTCTCCACCTTTTTCAAATATTGTTAAGTTAGAAGTGACTTTGAAAAATCTGTCTGATTTGATAAATGACTTAATGACCAAAATAGACAAATTTGAATTAAAACCTAATGCCTTTTCTTATTAATGACTATTTTGATTTGAAAAATTGTCACATGTAATATTAAAGGCATGAACAATTCTGCTAAGCAAGAAGATATTATTTATTGGCATAAAGAAATAAACAATTTGGTTTTTATTGTTACTAAAATGAAGCTAAAAAAAAAAGTTTGTTTGTGGATCATTAAAAAATTTGATGAAGTTCATGTATTTATCTCTGGTTTGGATTCTTGTTACTTAGATTTTGGTATTACTATTGTAATGAATATTGTATTGACATAACATGTATACAAAATTTCTGAGATTGCTGGTCAGCTGTTGTCTATTAAGCTTCTCTTCAAAAATAAGTTTTCTGTTTCAATCTTAGAATTGTATGTTGGTACTGTTCTAACAACATACTTTGCTTAACCCAATTAGATAAATTTAATGATTATAAAGACTGTAAACAAATCTTTTTTTGTGATTATGAGTGGTAACTTCAATAAGAATAGTTCTTATAAATGTGTTAAAAAGTATCTTGATTTGGGGCTGATTAATTCTCTGTTAAGAAGTTTGATTACAAGCAATCCAACTTGAAAAAATTCAAGAATCATTAAAAAAACAATTGATTACATATTTGTTTCTTCAAATCTAATTAATTCTGTGATAAGTTGTAATATTCTGAATATTAGTGACTATTTTAATACCAATTACCAAGTAGTGTTCATATTAGTAAGTTTGTGAACTTTTAAATGTATATTTAAATTTCCTTTATAAACAAGCAAATAGAGACCATTAGAAGTTTGATTTTAAAAATACTAATAATGCCAAATAGACCAAATTCGAGAAAGCTATGATGACCAATATAGCTATAGTTTCAGATGCATTTGTTACACATAAGAGATTCTTGAATCTGGATGCTATGTGGGATGTTGTTTGCAAAGTTATGTGTCTGTCAGCTAATGGAGTGTTTAAAAAAAAGTGATTCAAAAACTTTAATAATGTTTTTACTAAGAAATTATTAAAATATTACAAACTGGAAGTTTTGGTTACTAAGATTCTCAAGTTTTTTTATATGGAGCTCAATATTGAGTTTGCATCATTAATGTGCTGTTGGACATCTATGGATGGTGAAAAAACCTCCAAAATTGGAGTTTTGCTGAATTTTGATACTAACTTTAATTGTATTAAGTCTGCTCTTTCTGGTGCAAGAAAATTATACTGAGTCTCTAAACTTGTTAAATTTCTGAAAGCTAAAGAATCAAAAATCAGATTGGCTATTAACAAGCATATAAAAAGTTTCACTATTAATAAAAGTTACACAATCAGAAATGTATTAGAATGCCCTTTTTGAAAAATGGTCTTGGATTATTTGGTGATAAATAATGAACTGGTTCTGAATTCTAATAAAGTTAAAATTAAGATTAATACAATAATAAAGAATTGGACAAGAAAATAACTAGTTATGAATAGAATTTCTGATTAATAGAGTAGTTAGTATTTGCTACTGTCTTATGTTAATAATACTGCTTTCTTTAATGTTATAAACACTATTTTTGATGAATTGCTATAAGTAATCAAGGAATTACTTGATGATAAAACTGCTAATTTGTTTGGTATTGTCAATAAACTCCAAAAATAATGTAATAATTCTGTTCTTATGATGTTCTTGGATCTTTTAAATTTATGTTTAGTGTGTAAATCAGTACTTTGTCCTTGGAAAAAAGCTTAGGTATTAATAATTTCTAAGTCTTATAAATGGGAGCAAGTTTTAATTAATACCAGACCAATTGCTTTGATTGAGACTGTTCAGAAAATTTTTTTGTATTGAAGAGTACTTTTACTTAGTCTTCTATTTTTGTGGTAGACTTAGTAATTGAAAATGTTTTGAAAAAAAGTTGTGAACTTTGGCTGGTTTTGTAAGATATGAAAAAAGCCTATAATTTTGTAAACTGGCACTACTTGAGGAACAGTTTGAATTAAATTAAAATGTGCAAGCATTTCATTAAATTTTTTGGAAGTATTTACAATAATAGAGTAAACTAGATTATAATAGACTTTGGGCTTACTAATAATTATTGTGTTTATGATAGTTTAGATTAGGATAAGATTTTTTTTTCTTTGCTCTGGAAGATCTTTTATGATTTTTTGTTATATGAGGTTAAAAAACATAAAGACTTGTGTGGTTATCACATTGACACTAAGTTTGTTGCCAAAACAGACAGAATAGAGGCCCAAAATAGATTGACCTCATTTTTGGCTGCTGGTGTATTTGTTGATAACACAATTTGAATGGAAAATAGTCAGGCTGCAACTTAATATATACTGGACATTGTAAATAAATTCTTTAGTATTAATGATATTTCAATTAATAATAAAAAGACAATAGTCATTTCTATTAACCAAAAGGTCAAAAATATTTTATTGTTAATTAGTGATTAACCAATCTTAATTGTACAAAAAGACAAGTCTCATAGATATCTTGGTATCTTTTTGTTTTCTAAAAGTTTGTTTAAGCCTAGTTTAATTAAAACTCATTTAGATGTTAAGTTCTTTACTAATATGGTTTTAAAAAAAATTATTTTTGATAAGCAGTATTATTAAATAAAAGCTATAGATTATATAACTTCTTAACAACAACAATAGTTTTTACCTAGAACACTTATTACTATAATTATGCTATTAATTATAATATATTATGAATGTATAGACTATTTTAGTAAGTAGAAAAGCAAAAAAAAGTATGTGATAAAGTTATTAAAAGCAAAAGAAAGTATTGTTATTATTATTTGTTTTTGGGCAAAAATCAGTCTTAGATATTTTAAAGGAAAAAAAGAAGTCACATTTCTTTATATATATTAAAAGTACAACCAATAATGAGAATGAAACCAAACTACTCTAATAAATATATAACCAGAATTTTTTCAATTAGTTATTAAAAGAGTGTAGTATTCAAATGCCCAGTTTTGAAAGTAAAATTATAAAAATTTATCAAGGAATTGTAAAAATAAAACATAACTAAAATAAATTTTGATAAGACTTTTTATTGTTAAAATCACTCTTTAACAATATGATATTTTATTACTTATTTTTATATTTAACAACTTGTTTGGTAAA
>JAAOMT010000512.1:2025887-2055023 GCA_016748015.1 Geosiphon pyriformis | reverse complement strand
ATATAGCACAGTAATAATCTTAGAAAGGTAATGATTAACATAGTAGCAAACACCATCTCGCGATAGTGGCAAGCACCAGTTCACAATAGCAGCCAACACCAACTGGTGATAGCAGCAAGCACCAGGTTGAAATATCAAAAAGAAAGTATTTTCTCGTAGAACTACAAACATGTATATATACAGTAGTTTTAATATTGGGAAAGAATCAATCAAGTAATAAAAATCATAACTTATCAAATCATACTTTCAAATTAAATATCCCAAGAAACCTTTAAAAATCAAAAAGAAATGAAAAAGAATATTTAAAACTGAACTATCACAACCCAAAGTATTAAGAAACTTACTTGTATTATTTATTGAACGAAACTATCATTCATCAACTGAATCCCTTGGAAGAATAATCCTTGATCAAGATTATTCACGTTGTTACTAATTGATAAAAGCTTTATTGGGAGAATTAGAAAAGCGCTAAAGACCATTAACATTCTGTGTTTCTAGATTAGAGAAACACATCAGGCAATTGCAAGGATAGCCTCAGAGAAGACCCCAGACAGTGGGTAGATTTCAGTTCAGCCTCTGAGAAGGAGTACATAAACACACACAACAATCAAGAATTAAAGAATAACTTACATCGCAACAGTAAAAAGAAAGCCTTCAGTGTAACAAGTGACCTTATCACACAAATAGAATTGAGGAACTCACGAAAGACTGATTGCAATTAAAGCGGGATATCAGCAATTAAATATAACAAGAAAACCATCCCGTAACAGTGGTTTCATCGAATTCTTCTGGTGTTGGCTTATCTTTAAGTGCAAAACCTGTCCCATTGGTTTCTAACTCTTTTGGTAATTCCTGTTTGGTTGAACAATTGGCTTCTCTGGAACACTCTTTGGAGCTTTTAGTAGACCAGGTTTCAGATATTTTAAATAAATTGAGTTTTGTGAAATTGGTGCCTCTGATGTTCAATCTCCATGTATCTTTTCTGGTTGTTGTTGTGTCTGTTATAGCTAATATGAATTCAGATATGGTTCTTAATAATATAACAGTGTTTTATCCTCCCCTTTTTTCAGTTGTTGCTGATTTGGTTGTTGATCTAAGTTCAAGTAGTTCTAAAGTTTTGACCACCAAGATGGGTGGATTAAAGTCCAAGATAGTGGCTTTGGAGATGTCAATTAAATCTGTTTTGGAAAGGTTGGATTGTTTGTGCTCAGACTTGAGTTTGTCAATTTTTCTTGCTTCCCAATGAGTAACTTCATGTGAAAATTCATGATGTGTAATATTTGTGGTATCAATATCCCTGCCAAGCAGGAGGACATTATCTGTTGACATAGAGATTCTGGAAATTTGGTTTCAATAATTACAGAAACTAAGCTGAGATCTAGCAACAGGTCTTGGATTAGAAATAAGTTTGATAGTATCAGAGTTTTTTCATCTGGATTGGACAAGAGCTTTCTTGGTACTAGGGTCGTGATCATTATAAACACTTTTCTAGTTCATCATATTAGTAAGATTTCTAAGGTGCCTGGTTGGCTCCTTTCAATCAAGCTATTATTTAAAAATAAACTTTCTGTGTCGATTTTAGGACTTTATGCTGGAACATCTCTGGCTGTTTGTTTCTCTCAGTCTAATGATATCAATTCTATGATAGCTAAGGTGGTCAATGAATTTTCTTTTGTGGTTTTGAGTGGTGACTTCAATGAAGATGGCTCCCAAAAATGTGCTAGTTTCAAAAAATGTCTAGATCTTAGTTTGGTCAATTCTTTGAGTGGAAGTTCTTGTTTTAAAAAGTCCACATGGGTTAACTCTTGGGACATGGTTAAAACTATCAATTTCTTGTTTATTTTTTTGAACTTGGTCAATCCTGTGGTAGATCGCGAGGTGTCTGATGTTGGTAAATTTTTTGATACTGACTATCAGGCTGTTTTTATGTCTGTGGGTTTGGGTGGATTTTTAGATAAGCAGTTGAATTCTCTTTACAGGCAAGCAAATAGAGATTGGTGAAGGTTTGAGTTCAAAGGTGCTGATGAGGATAAATGGAACAATTTCAAAAGTGCTACATCAGCCAATGCTGCAATATTTTCAAATGTGTTTCTTACTTCTGCAAGATTTTCAGATCTGGATGCAATATGAGATACCATTCACAAAATAATGATTCTGTCAGCTAATGAAGTGTTTAAAAAGAAATGGTTTAGAGACTTTGATGATGTTTTTACCAGAGAATCTTTGAGGTTTCACAGGTTGGAGCTTTTGGTTTCAAAGATTGTCAGGGCCTCTCATAAAAAAAGTATTGTGAATTTTGATTCTCTTATGAGATCTTGGATTTCTTTGGACAATATTAAGGCTTTAATTGTTCAGAATATTGTAAACTCTAATGCTAGATTTAATTGTGTTTGTTCTGCTCTCTTTGGTGCTAGAAAGTTTTATCATGTCACCAAGCTTGCTGAATCTCTGAGAGCTAAGAAGGTGAACATTAGATCAGCTATTGATAGAAAAATAGGAAGCTTTGAGATTGATAAGGGTCATACAATCAGAAGTGTGCTAGAATATCTCTTTCGCAAAGTGACACTTGATCATCTGGTGGTTGATAACAATTTGATTTTGGAACCTGATTTGGTTAAGACTAAGATGGATGTGATCATAAAGAGTTGGTCTAGGAAGTGCAGAGTGGTAGATGATATCTTTGGTGAATGGCATCACTAATATCAACTATTGGAGTATGTTTTTAATGAGACTTTTTCTGAAGTCATGTGTTTGATTAAATTTGAAGAGTTGGTTAATGTGGTTTTTGATCTACCTGATGGCAAAGCTGCTGGTCTCTTAGGTGTGTCAAATGAGCTTTAGAAACACTGTGATAAGTCAGTTCTGGATATGTTTTTAGTGCTTTTAAATTCTTGTTTGTCTAATAAATCTGTGTTCAGCTCTTGAAAGGAGGCTTGAGTCTTAATGATTTCCAAACCATATGAGTGAAAAGGTGTTTTGACGAATACTTATTCTATTGCTTTAATCAAGACAGCTCATAAAATTTTTTCCAAGATACTATTTGATAGGATTTCTTTGGCTTGCAGCACTTTTGATGTTTTTCGTGGGGACAATTTTTTGGTTTTAAAGGGTATGTCAACTTAGTCTCCCATTTTTGCTATTGGTTTAGTTATTGAGAATGTTTTGGAAAAGAACCAGAAGCTTTAGCAGGTTTTGTAAAACATGAAGAAGACATATGATTTGGTTGGCTGGGAACATCTAGAGAAGAGTTTGGTTAGGATCAAAATATGCAGCAAGTTTATTTGTTTCTTTGGTGGTATTCATAGAGATTGCACCAACAGGGTTATGACAGATTTTGGTTTAACAGGTGGCTATCGTGTGCATGATAGTCTAAACTAAGAAGAAGTATTTTCTCTTCTTTTGTGGTGCATATTTTATGATCTTTTATTGTGTGAAGTCAAGTGTCAGGAGAGTATATGTGGGTATAGATTGAATTCTCATTTTATTTCTAAAAGTGGTTGTGCTGAGTCTCAGGCTGGACTTTCTTCTTTTTTTGCTGCTGGTGCCTTTGTTGATGATACAATTTAGGTTGGTAATAGTCAGAGAGCTACTCAACATATTCTTGATGTTGTTGGCAAATTCTTTCGAATCAATAACATTTTTATTAATAATGACAAAACAATGGCAATTTCCATCAACAGCAGGACCAATGATCTCTCTTTTTCATTAGTGGATTACTGATCTCTATTGCAAAAAAAAGTGAATTTCATCAGTATTTGGGTATTTTTTTTTCAACTAAGGGTCTCTCAAAGTCTAGTTTGGCTAAGGTGAATTTGAATGTTTGTTTTTTTACCAATCTGGTTCTAAAAAAGGCTATCTCAGATAAGCAGTTCCTGTATTTAGTTTCAGTGATTCTCTATTCTATAGTCAGTTATAAGACACAATTCAGTTTTGTTCCTGTTGGTATGTGCAACAAGTGGAATGCTATGATTTGAAAGAGCTTGAAGCTTAAATCTGGCTTGCCACTTGACTTTCTTAGTGATACAATTCATCACCCTTCCTTTTATGATTTGAAAACTTTCTTTCAAGTCCAGTTTGAATGCAAGGTGGTTTCTCTAGTTAGTTTTGTAAACTCTGATGGTATCCTGGATCATTTATTCTCTCACAGATCCCATGATTTGCAAGTTCAGTGCTGGTGTCTTATTCATCCATTAAGCTCACCTGTTTGTATTTGTGTCAGTGCTTCTGATAATTTTCTGGCAGACATGGTTCATGTTTTTCTTGATTGCAATTTGTCTCTGGACAACTTTTTGGCCAATTCTTTTTGGTTTCATGGTGGAGTCTCTATGTCAAATGTTCTGGGTGAATCTCAATTTCTCAAGTTCTTTTTTTCTCTCTGGTGGTATGGTATTGTCTTTGTGAATCAACTTTGTGATCATCATGGTTCTGTCTTTGATTGGCACACTTTCAAGCATTGGAAGAAATTAGACCCCCATGGCCCTGTTCCTAAGTGGTTCAAGCTTTTTGTTGTATTTTTTGATGTTGGAGGTTCCTTTTTTACTCATTCCTCAGTTTTGACTGGTGTTGGTTTTTTGAACATTCTTGAATCTCATGATTTTGTTTCTGTCTGTAATTGTCTCTTACAAGTTTGTACTAACAGTCTGTTGGTATATACTGATGAGTCCTTTAGTAATTTAGAAATAGTTGGATGTAGAGCTGGTGCTGTTGCCTTTTTTAAAGACATTAATGTGAGTTTGGGTATTGGTGTGTCAGGTTTGATGTCGTCAACTTTGGCAGAGTTGCAGGCTATTGCACTAGCTCTGGAGTGTGTTTTCTTGCTGAGCTCTGTTAAATTGTTCTCGGATAGTAAATCTGTTCTGGATGCCTGTAGGTCAGAATTGGGTCTGACATGTCCTGACTTTCATAATCAGTGTTGGATTAAACGTCGTCATATTGTCAATGTTATTCACAGTAAGAATTTAAGGATCAGTTGGCATAAAGTTAAAGATCACTTTGGTGTTTTAGGGAATAAGCATGCAGACATAATAGCTGGTAAATTTTCTCTCTTTAGTTGATATCTTCCTTCTTGCTTGAATGAACACTTCATGTCAGCTAATGGTAATATTGTTTCTGGCAATTCCAGATATTTTGTCTGTGATATTTATCACTCAGTTTGTTGTACATGCTGGGAGATTGGCTTTGGTTCCAAGTTTTTGGTGGACAGTTTGCTTTCTGAGATTAATTGGCTCTATTCATCTTTGGTATGGCACTCTGATTTGCACATGACTGCCAGTTTTACCAGCAAACCCTTGGCTAATGCATATATTTATTTTATGAAAGCTTTGCACCACCAACTGCCAGTTGTTATTTGAAAGCACCTTTATAATAGACTATATTCAAGTGTATTGTGCTTATATTACAGTAATGTAAAGGCATTGGATCATGTGTTTTCTTGCAGAATTGATGATTTCATTTGATGTCAATTGCTGGAATCTTATGTGGAATCCTGGAAGGTGGTTTCTGGTCTCACTTATTCTTCTTTAGACATATTGTAGTTGTTGTTATCTTGTGCTTCTGACTTATCTTTGTCTATGGCTCTTTATAAGAGTTTTGTTTTTAATGATTGGTTTCATGAAATGATTGCTGTCTTTCACGACTCTAAAGTTGCTGGCTTAGAGATTGTCAAATTTGTGCACTCTCTTAGCCTTGCTTTTAGAAATAATATCTGGTCAATTTATGCTAAACATCATGCTTATATGGAAAAATATAAGTTGATTCCACTTGATGGCTCAATTCTCATCTTGGTTTCTGGTTTGGTCTTAGAGTTGTCAGCTGAAGCAATCAAATTGCTTGGCATGACTGATACTTTTGGTGTTTGTTTTGGCTTTCGCAAATTTTGTTTATTTTTTTCAGGTGTGAGTGACTCAATTTTAGTTCACATAGCTGTATAGTGTTGTTCTAATCAGCCCGAGTGGCTAATCACGTGTAAAAAATGCATAATTCATGCCTAGTTTAGATCATTTCTTTGATGTATAACACTAGGTAATGTTTGAATCTCACTTATAAAGCAAATAAAAAAAAATAAATAAATATAACAATCTAAGTTTTAAAGATTGTTTGTTTAATAATTTTTTATTTTATTTACTTTTTTAAACACAAATTCTAATAATTATTTTTTGGTCCTATAAATTTAGAAAATTAATATTTTTTTAATTAATAATAATAATAAATTCTTTGAAAAAAATACAATATGGAATTAAAAAATAAAATATTTTCAAGATAAATGATATTGTTTTTATACTTCTATTCACTCACTCACTTACCCATTTATTCACTTACTCACTCATTCATCTACTTACTCACTCACTTATTCACTCATCCATTCACTCACTTACCCACTCACCCACTTATTCACTTACTTACTTACTTACTTACTTACTCACTCACTCATTCCATGATTGAACTTTGGAATTTCTTCAATTTGATTACAATAATCAAATGCTCGTGAGAAGCTTTTTTTTCAACTTATTTAATAGCTAACAGTTGGAAAATAGATAATGCTTGATTACTTTAGGAAATTTGATAAATCATTTTTATTATCAATAACTTTTGATCGATCCCACCAAAAATGAGGTTTTTCCAATGCATATTATAATCGCCTGTAAATTAAAGAAGCTTCTTTTGGCTTTCATTTTTTATATAATATTTTAAAGAATACTGATAATCTCACGCCAAAAAATCATCTAGCTTTTACCTTTAGAGACTCAACACATTTTCACATGAGAAACTGATGACTGTTATTCCGTCTTTTTTTTTTTTTTTGATTAACCTTATTTTGTCAAATTGTGAAGACTTTTTTAACCGTCAGTGGAAATAAATATCTCATCAGGACGAACCAAATTCATGATATAATACGGTAAAAAAGGAGGGAATAGTTAAAAGTTTATCTAACTAATTTTTGACTTTAATTTAATAAATATATTAATTAATTTTCCTTTATTTCAAATAATTTCTGTATAAAAATTCCAGGGTTGCATGCTTTCACGAGAGTAGATTCACACTTTTTCAAATTGTTTTTTTTAAAAGAAAAATTATCCCTCAAATAACTTTATCTTTTTGGTTTTACTTCAAAAAAATAAATTAGCTTTTTCCTTAATAAAATTGAATCTAATCTTTTTAGAAAAAAAAAAATAGTTCAAAAAATTTTTAAACGAAGAGATGATCATTTTTTTTTAATAAGGAACTTTTGACATTTCAAAAAAATCTTAAAACTCTAGAAAATATTTAAAAAATTCATATTATTTCGATCTAAACACCATCAATTTCTTTATCCTAAATTTATCAACAAAATAACTACCCATTAACTTTTTCTAAAAACTTTAATTCGGACCGAAAAGATATTTTTGCTTCTACTACTACTACTTATCACCATTTTTTTTGAGAAATATGATGAATCATAGTTTCCAACACAGCCAACTAAAAATCATTCTATCATAAACTTAATTAGATATCTATAGATAGTTTATATCACCCATCTTGACCCAAAACTTTCTTTTGAACAAAAAAAAAAAAAAGATTTTCCATGATAGTTCGAAAATCTGGACTACAATCGTTTTGACTTGAATCTCCGCTGCAGACACAACCTTTTTTCAATTATTATGGTTATGATTATGATTATGATTTCAGGATTGAGGCTTTTTTTAGTCTTAGGCGTATAGTTGAAAGCCATTTTGAAATTCAAAAATTGGTTAAAATCCTGTTAGAGGCTTTAAAGTTTGAGAAAATGGCGTTGAAAAGGTTTCACACGGTTCAACTTTAGCTACACAGAAATAACGAACCTATACCCGATGAAAAATGAAATTTTTGAGCTTATAATTAATCTAATTTAATCTTTTAAAATATTTTTATACTAATATGGTCAGATTTTCAGTTTCTAAAGTTTTAACCTCAATAAAAATAAACTAAAAATTTTTTTTTTTCAAAAAATTAATAATGTAAAATTATTATTATTATTATTATTATTATTATTACTATTATTATTATTATTATTATTATTATTATTATTATTATTACTATTATTATTATTATTATTATTATTATTATTATTATTATTATTATCATTTTTCCCTGCTTAAGGTGTAGCCATCCGGACCGATCAAGACTACTATACACTACAGCAGCGAACTTTTCGCCTGATACTAACTTCAGATGCCATTTGTAAAGGTTTCCGCACTCCCATTGCGCTTAGGTATCCCCACCACACACAGTATTTTCTCAGCGTTCCGCGTGTCATGTCCTTCGCGCTTACATTTCTTACCCATTTCTTTCAGATCATCTTCTGATATTAAGTTCAGTTTTTCCATGCTTGCTCAAGTTTCTGCTCTTGGGGATCCATATCTTCTCAAAATTATTATAAAAAATAAAATAATTTTAAAAGTATTTGCAAAACAATATTTTGAATATTTAAACAAAAAATAAAAATAACAAATTTATTGAAATAAACAAAATAAACAAAATAAATAATGAATAATGAATAATGAATAATAAATAATAAATAATAATGAATAATGAATAACGAATAATGAATAATGAATAATGAATAAGAAATAAAATAAATTTATATTTCATTATATAATTAATATCTTCTCATATTCTTTAAATTTGTTTACCAATTTGAATAACTCTTTGAACAATAAAATAAAATAAAATAAAATAAAATAACAAAATTACATTAATTTGTTTCTTTGAGTTTTTAACTTTCCATCAAATTGATAATTCAAAAATGAAAATTTTCATTTACAAAATTAATGTTACCTATATCATAATAATTGTTATTATTTTTTGACGTTTTTTTTTTTTAAATTCTAATACGGCTAGTCTTTTATTTGTTGAGATTAACCTTTTATGTTAAGATTTGTTTCATAGTCATTAATTTAGTAGATTAATTCAAAACTCCTCACATGTCTCATGCATGAAATGCCCCTAACCTATCTTCTTACAAACAAAAAATAAAAACCTTAAATTTTTTACTGGATGTAGGATTGGCATGCATATTTATTTTTTTTACAAGTTTTAATGGTCGCGCGATTTTATCGATAAAAAAAATTTGTGCATGAGAACAAAGTATTTCGTTCAGCGTGAATCGATGCAAGGAATCCCTGACGAAATATACAATGCAGGAGTCTGCCCAGAATTCTTCATATAAAGTCAGAGATGGGATCTTTGATCAAACGAAATATAATCTCAATCTGATAAAATCTTTCCAAAATCTAATCCACAACCCCACACAAGTACACACAAAAAAAATCTTATCTGTTTGTATCCTAAATGCTCTTAGTCATGCAAATAAACAAATTCTCAAACTGATATAATCGTATTATTTTGATCGCGATTAGATAGATCATAAAATTAATTGATTTGGCTCATTTGAGATATGATTGTTTGCTTGGTTGCAGCTAACGCTAGGCCACTTTCGTTAACAAGTTGAATTTTGACACATTGTTTAAATGCATGTAAATCGCCGATCATTCATAGAGAAGCGATCTGATTACTTGCATTTAAAAATCAAAAAATGTCCTCAAATATATTGCACCATTATGCATCGAGATGAAAAATAACACTAAAGTGGTCACTCATAATAATCTCATACTTCATAATAATAATAATAATAATAATCATAATAATAATAAAATGGATGAAGGCAAGAAAATTTAATGTTCAAAAAATATTAAAGTAAAAATCTCAATGAGTATGTGTTATTCTTATTTTGGAAAAGGAAATTTCAATTAATCGCGAGGAACCAAAGAACCACAAGGAGGTGGGAGGGTCACGTAATTATGATGACCTGTTGCAGAGGATATGGTTGCAGTGTTCGGCCCCTGTTGTGGCTGAGAATACATGTTCCCATTATTGTTTTGAAGTGCATACATTGAGGAAGTATTGACATCCATAGGAATACAATTGAGATTCGTTTGAGGAATATACCCCAAAGCATCTGATCCCCCATTAGCAGCACATGCTTGATTCAATCCAGCCAAGAGAGCGGTAGATCGACTAAGCAACATACTCATATGTGAAACTTCACGTTGCAATTCTTTTCGATGAGCTTCCAAAATTTGTTGAGTGAGGTTAGGGTCGTTAACCGTAACGTTAGACTGAGTCCCATGATGATATTGGGGAGTATGAGATTGCATATGATTAGGCACCACTGAAAGTGCGATGTTATTTGATGATGGACTTAGATCAACCGAAGATGGAATGGACGTAATTGGAGGCAATTGAGTTGCAGCAATATTAGAAGATGTAGGATTCAGTAAAGCCGAAATTGGGCTGGACGACAATATCTGGGCTGCCGATGAAGTTAAATGAGGAGATCTTTCGATACCATCGTGATTAGGAGAATTAAACCCATCGTTATATTGACTAGCTTGAAAACTATTATTAGCAGAATAAACTGAGGGTAAAGGAATACTCGGTGTTCCCATAATACGTCCACAATCATGGATAACTCCATTATTGACACGATGAATTTGAACTTCAGAGCGTGGAGATAATACTGAAGGAAGATCTCGATGACGAGCATCATTAGTTTCATTATTAAGACCATTCCAAATCCCATCTCCTTGTTGATTAACTTGCTGTTTAGAGGTGAAATAATCTTCAATAGCAGGAACTTGTCTATCATTTCCACATTGACGTTTGCTAGAAGAATTATTCAAAGAAGCCTTTCTTTTTTGCCCAGTGGAGCGAACAAATTCTTCATCTTCTTCCGAAGTAAACCCTCCATATTCTGAACTAGAACTAGAAGCCGGAGTCAGTGGATGTCGAACTCGATTTTCATGATGATGATGATTATTATGATGGTGGTGATGATTGGGACTGTGATGATGATGATAATTATTATTATTGTTATTATTACTATTATTATTATTATTATTATTATTATTATTATTATCTCCTTCGGCATTTCCACGAGGATGATGGGGTGCAGGAGGAGAGGAAGAAGTCAATGCAACACGTTTACGTCGCTTAATTACAGATCTTCTCATAGCGACCGGTCGATGTACACTGTGTAGCTTGAAATAAAGACCTATTTTATTGTTGAGGATGAAATCAAGTGTTAGTTGTAAATTGAAAATGATTTTTTAGGGAGAATATTGCCACATTACTAAAAATAATGATTATTAAAATTTAAAATACCACAAGCATTGCAAATGGTGTTGCCAGCTTCATCTCTTCTCCAGAGAGGTGTTGTGTTGGTACCACAGTTGGTACAAATCAAAGCTTGACGGTTAACTTGGTGTTGATTATAAGCTGGACAACCATCACATGAACTTGATCCACCGGTACCGTCACAATGGCCATCCCCAGGGCAGGTGCCATTATCTGCGCTCTCCTGAGTTTCTGGAGTTGGAGAAGCATCTTTCTTAATAGTATTACGCTTCAACCAGGGTGGACGAACAGTATTCCGAGCTTTGTAATATAGCCCTAGATTTAGAAAATATCAAGCATGATTTAATTTGTGTTATTAAGCCATATTCTTTGACTGGGTATAATCAATATTCTATGATGGCTATAGGTTTTGTACTTTGATATTTAAGTTCTGACTTTTCTTGAAGATATGCCTTGTATAAACTTACTTACCACAAGCATTACAAATAGTCTCTCCATTCGCAGCTCTCCTCCATAGAGGGGTTGTATTGGTTCCACAGTTAGCGCAAACAGTTGCGGACACATTTTGAACTTCAGTCTTACAAGGTCGGTTTTGGGTCTGAGATGAGCCTGTAAGACTTTTCCGTTGATGTCTTGAAGGTTGTGGTAACAAGTGGTCTTCTCGAATCTCTGGCAACTGTTGATGGTTTTGAGAGTGATGCTGGTGTTGAATAGGTGAAAGGTGATGTTGCTGAACAACAATGCCCACTTCCGGAAGATGTTGAGGCTGACGATGCTGTGCCTCTTGTGGGTTAGACAAACTCATACTGGAAGCAGACTGAGTGACAGGTTGAGGATGCTGTGACATTTTCATACTCACAAAGCAAGCAATGGCTATGATATTATTTAACTGCGATGAATTAGGTTAAAAGAGGAGAGCAGTTGATAAATTTGTAGTAAGAGGAAGTTTTAGTGAAAATAAGGTTCGATAATAGCAGTGGTTGCGTTTGGAAAGCTATGGAAACTTGAGGGTTTTCTTTAATTTTTTAGTTATAGAAAACCTTAATAGTAATATGAAGTTGAACGATATTCTAAGGCTTCTTATTGTCGTTTTTGCTTAAAGAAATGTTGGGCTTTCGATATGATACAAGGCAAGAGAGCGCTTGATGGTTGCCCGTCTAGTATACTTTGATATTAAAGCAGGCAACTGATACATTGGACAGCTGGTAGCGAAGCTGTAAAAGTGCGTCGTTTACAAGAGACACAAACCGAAAGTTAATTATTTAAAAAAGATGGACGTAACCGAAAAAGCGAAAAGACGCTATTAATTAAAGGGGTTTTATATCTTTCCGGATATTTATAACGTTGAGGACAAAATTTGGTGGTTTGGGAATGGTTTCAGTTGCCAGTGCGGAGAAAAAAGACGATGGTCATTGATAAAGCCTGTCGCGATAAAAATGATTATCGACAGGGCGCTGATTTGATTTAATTTATTCAAAGGTTTATTGTGTTTATTGATCATCCTTGTCTTACTGAACACAAGATAAGATATGATAAAGACTCTGTGCACCCGAGGATAGACGAAATTTGGAAACGATTTAACGGGTATGATATTAAGACGCACCATTTATCAGTTTCACAAAAAATTAAAAACGATTGTCAAGTTAGTAAAAGATGATTTGAAATCATCTTCCTTGTTGCCGATAAATACAGATTGTGCCACCCTTTCTCCGAGTTCTATCATCATCAAATCATGATCAGGTACCTGATCAAAAAGTTACGGTGCATCGCGACAACAGGTGTCTGAAACAGGCATTTTCTATTATAATAGTTTTGAAATTAATAGAAGAATAATATAGTTGACCCATACAAGTAATAGATGTATAATACAATGTAAATAAATAAATAAATAAATAAAATGAAGTTCTTTAAACATCCTTAAAAAGGTTTTGATTTTTCTTAGAAATACATACAATGGTGTATAAATCAGTTTATGTGTAAATCAAAGATTAGAAATATTACAAACATACCGACCTAACACCATCAATCAATTTATAATGTTTTTCCCCACACTTCAACTTTTCTATTATTTTTCTTTGGGTTGGAGGGTATAATGCCTTAATTTTGAAAAGCAAAAATACCGCATCTCCAAAATTAGGCAACCCATGCACATCCCAGTCTATGAATGTCAGATGTGTGCATTTGTAAATATCCCCATGAAACTCAATTGGATTTAGTGATGTTTTTGAAGTTTGTGAAGTTTGTGTCACACCATCCATTAACCGGGAGGCAACTCAAATACTTGCACCAAGGGCATTTCTCGGTAGGATTTCCCGAATAAAAATTCTTGATCAATAGTACGAATAAAAGAATCGCAATAGGTAATGCAGCGATTCTGAAAAACCAGGTAGCACGTTTGTGAAGTTTCGAAAAGTTGATAGTAGGCATCAAGACGAGCCCAGTGATCAAACCCATTACAAACCCTCCGATATGCGAAAAATTATCAAGACCAGGTAGTAGTCCCAGCAAAAACGAGACCCCAATCATTAACAGCATTTTCGTAAGCTCCCAGCACGGATTTATAATAAGTTTCCAATTTTGAATCAAGTCTAACAATAAAATCCCAATAATTCCGAAAAGGGAACCCGATGCTCCTGTCGAAGCTGAAAATGTAAAATTTTGAAGATTTTTAATTTTTTTTTTGCCAAGATATAAAAAAAGAAAGTATGTGCTTACGAAGTGCATCAGGTGCAAAATTTCCGCCGAATATAAATCCAAAAATCCCGCTAGCCATATATATTAAACTATATCGATGAAATCCAATATCCCTTTCAACTTGAGTTCCAGTTTGAAGCTGGAACAATAGGTTAAATCCTATGTGAACCAATCCACCATGAAGGAAAATCGGTACGATAAATCGATACCATTGGTCTGGAATTTTCCTGTGAAAACCATTGAGACCACAATATTCCTCCAAAGTACAATTTGAATGTTCTGTAGAATTTTGGCATGCAAAACTTGTGTTTGTACCAGGAATCTCACGCATACATGGGGTAAATCTGGCCCCCATTAAAATGAGAGTCTGAAAAATAATCATAGTATGAAAGCTATTAGAAATCACCGGATCCAAAATATTTAGATTTCATACAATCTCCCTTTAAGAACAAAATCAACGAGTGTAATATTTCACCTACCTCAGCAGACGGTCCGATCATAGGATTAAATGGATTTGTCATGATCAAACTTCCCGTATTTTTATTATTATTAACAAATTCCAAGATTAAAACAATAATTTGAATGATAGAAACAATCCATGTGAACCATGGTCGCCAAGCTCGCCTTCTTTGTAATTGACGAATTACTTTTGGGTCAGAAAGGGCTTTTGGGAGTTTGGGATCAATTAAAGGAATAGTCCCACTACTTCCAAAGCCTGCCTGAGCTCCTTTATAGGTCTCATTTTCCCCAGGTGGTGATCGATAAAATTGTTCCTTTTCCTCACGATACAACCGACGAGCTAAGGCTTCGTCATTTTCCTCCCCAATCTGTTTATCATCATAGATTTCAGTAATTTCATCAGGCTCCGTGTCAAGAAGAGTAGGTCGAGCACGCAATCCGTTACCATGAGCAAAGGCGACTGCACCTGAAGCTTCATCATGATCATCATAGTATGCTCTCAGATCTGAAGCAGGTGGTGCACTGGGCAAAGGACTAACCCCATTAAGTGGAGAAGGAGTATTCGAAGGGATCCAATACGGTGTGGAAGAATTTTGTTCCTCATTACTCTGGAAAGGATTATTAGAATTAGGATACCCTCCTCCACGTTCAACGTCTTTAACATGTTTCGCGTGGGAGCTTAAAGGTATATCGTTCGTGACATCGTAGTCATAACCGAGATCCTCACGCAATCGAAAGTATGAAACTCTTTGTGAAGAGGAATCTAACCCATTAGCCCCGTTAGGAATCGTTCCAGTAACAGGACCGTTATGATTATATGAAGTGTCGTTTGCGTTATTTTGGTGGAAAAAAGAATTCCACCCAGAATGTCGTTGGGCCATATTGAATGTACGCGTTTATTTTTGAAGGTAACCACACTAACTTGCTGGTGGAATTCTCTGCTTAGGAGTCACAAAAAAGATAAAAAGGTAAATTTTTGGTCCAGAAGTCTCTTTAAATAAAGGAATCTTTAGAACACTTCTGTAAGAAAATTAAAGACCCAGTTCACGGAGAAAAGAAAGCTCCTAACCTAAAGGAATGAAAAATATCAATGGTAAACGTGGCTTAGCTTGCACAG
Source organism: Geosiphon pyriformis (assembly GCA_016748015.1). Lineage (NCBI taxonomy): Eukaryota > Fungi > Glomeromycota > Glomeromycetes > Archaeosporales > Geosiphonaceae > Geosiphon > Geosiphon pyriformis. Next base: position 2,039,602 of record JAAOMT010000512.1, on the reverse strand, counting down.
ATATAGTGATAGGAAGACCATTTTAATGAGATTTATCAAGCTTTAACGCAATATTTTTCTCGAAACTGTCATTAACTTATTTTTCCCTAGTGGGAATTTTTGATTTGGAGAAAAAAGCTTAAAGCCTCCATTTTCTTGGTATATTCCTTTCGATTTAAAAAATTTATCGTTTCTGGACCTTTTTTCTCATCGATTACTTGCCTCCAATGTAGGCTTAATCTTTAATACTTCTAATTTTATGATTCGAAATACTAAGCTTTCACCCAGCAAATATATATACAAGGGCACATCTCTATAGATATTCCAGTTTTTCTGTTGTTTATTTTACTTTAACAGGGCAAATTAATCCATTCATATTTGCAGATTTCAGGTTATAACCAGAAATTGCTCTATTCCTTTTTCGCCACAAGGCGTTATAACTAAATAAAAAAATATTTGAGTGATCCTTTCACGTGATATGGTGATTTGCCTTTCTATATAACTCTATTCACATTTCAATTTTTGAAGAGTCTTCTGAAAAATTATTTCTCAATAAGCTTCCATGCACGAATTCATTCCTATTATCTTTTCTTTTAATTTGCCATCGCTTAGGGTTGAGATATTCACCTAAAAACTGAGGTCTAAATTGAATCGGATATTTGCCGTTCTAAAATCTCATGCCTGATATTGAAGGCTTGATTGATAATCTGTTCAAGGAAAGCTTAATAAATTAGGCTATGACTAAATGCTGATGCGTCCTTGCAGATAAATTATTTAATTTCTACCTGTTCCATATCCATTACAGGTAAACGTAATAATAACGTCTTAATTTCGGATTGTTCCAACTCCTCGAGATTCTCTTTGCATTGGCTTAGCACAGCTAAAAAAATGCCAAAAGGCGAAATAATTAAAGGATTCTTCATTTAATTTACGCTATTGTAATTATAGACAGGCGGTTACTCACCTAGACATATATAAGGATGAAATTCAATTGGGTCAGGAATGGAGAAATATGTGTCTAAAAGTAATATTTTAGTTATATTGAACACTTTTTGTTGATAATATATAGTTTCAAAGGGTTCTATATCGGCTGTATTTACCCCAAAGACGCATTAAATCAACCAAGTGAAGTTCTTTAGCCAACAGATGCTGTAACCAAGAAGTTGCCCATTCGTTAAAATAAACTTCCTCTTCTTCGAAATAATTATACCTAAAGATCAAAAGAAGTAAATTTGTGATTTTTAAGGTGAACAAGAGATTAGAAAGATGTTGAGGATAGTTACAAATCGGGAAGGACAGCTCTAAATAATGTCATGAAATTGGCGATGCGCTCGTTGATATTATGGGTGGAATAATATTCATCTTTGAATTGATAAAATTCGAATATTTATGTAAAATTATTTGATGCTGAACTTGCAAATATAAATTGAAAATAAACTTAATTTCCTGCCTACCTATTATCCCCATAAGACGTTCGAAACAATAATATACCTCGGCCTCATTTTTCATGCAGTAAACGAAAGGACCGCATAAATGTACTAGCGCCGGATAATAATCAATTTCGCGATTATGACTCATATATGCGCTAATAACGTTCTCAAAGATGTGGGTGTAATCATTTTTGGGTTGGAAGTTTTTTATTTTTTGCTGGTAACGTCCGACTTCCCCGCGAACGCGTTTTGCCATCTCTAGATTTTCTTTCTCAATCGCCAAGTATTCCTCATATTTGGTTTTCAGACTAGTTAATTCTTGTGCTATTTAAAATTGGTAGAAAAATAAAATTACTAAAGAGATCAAAAAGCAAAAAGGATTCTATGCTCCGAGTAATGAAAATTTTTTAACCATACATCGATCTGCCGGATTCACTCCTAGAAGGTATATCCATACTTCCTTTTTTATTAATTTTTGATTTATAAAAAAGGTATGCAGTGGGAAAGAAGATTTCAAAGGATTAAAAAGATCATATAATCATATGATGTTGGTGGATTCAAAAGCTCTGAAATTTTCTTTTTGAGACTTCTGTAAAAAAGGATCCGTCATGTATGTGTATAAAATGTTGAAGGTATTGAATCAAGTAAAAGAATAGCGGGAAGTGGATAATCTAGTTCACAAAATGCCATTTTACATAATAAAGAACACGAATAATCATGATTTACCCTATCGATCTGGCTTTTTAATACAAGATAAATTAATCTCACAACTTACTCCACGAACTTCGGATGGAATTCCATGTCGAGCTGATTCGCGAAGCCGATCCAAATCAATATAAACTTCAGTGCTAAGGATGTCTTGAAATTCAATTATAGGACTTGACATATCTTCCTCGACAACACGTTGATGGGACGATTTCCTATTATTGATAGGATTATATGCCGCGTAGGATACTTTAAGCATATATAAAAACTTTGAAACTCGAGAGGGAAGTGAACGAGAGTTCCACTGAAAGAAAATTTGAGAAGTGATTAAGAAATAATACGTAAAATATAAATCTTGAACACGGCAGGGAATATGTACAAAATCTTTTTTGGTGTTCAGATAATGATAAATAGTGACGTTAAGTCGGGGAAAAAGGGCGTTTGGCGTTTTTAATACATAATAATGTCTGGGTATAACTATGTAGGGAAAGCGCCAAGTGTAAACAAGAAAACAGATATTAAGTGAAAGGGGAGTATTAGAGGTGAAAAAGGAGTACGGAAAGTTTGTGGATGGGATGCCAACAGAGAAAAAAAGAAAGCTCAAAGTATTTGTTGGGTATAGCCTATACTAGGGATATGGCAACGCAAGGCTTTAGTCCCACGCGTGGGTATTTCAGGCAAGAAATGTGAAGAAAGGAAGAAAGGAAGGAAGGAAGGAAGGAAGGAAGGAAGGAAGGAAGGAAAGATAGTCGCGTGGGGGAAGAAAGGAAACCTCACTTTACAAATGGGGTTATAAAGAGTTGATGATCCAGTGAAAGCATCACGGATCTCTCAAAAGAATCGAAATCCAATCATATCAATGTGTTTGGCCAAAAATTTCAAAGACCAAATTCGTTAATATGCGTCTTTCCTTTCCACGTTTTACAGTTCATGCAACTAATTCTTGTGGGGAAACCGGATGATTCCGCTTTGCTTGACTGTTTAGCAGTTAGATCGCCTATAACATTTACTTTTTCGAAATGAGGAAACCAATTATCACTGATTATTAGGCGAAACGTAATAATGTGCATTTTGGATTCCTTCAATCGGCTAATTTCTCCAGGTGAATGGCAGATCTGTCATTATTATTCTCTGACTGTATTGTTTTTTGAGTTTGTCATTTCGCGAGTGATCGCAGGTGATCCCAAGTGGTTCATCTCTTTCGGATTAACAAAATTTAGGTAACAAACACTTAATAATTCAAAAAGAAATTTAAAGTAGTTAAATAATTAGGAGAAAAATTTGGTTTGGATGAAAATATTTTCCAGTCGAAAACAGTAATCTAATTAAATTTGGCTTTAAAGATCTGCAAATTGTGAAATATCTAATGGTTCCTAATGGTACTTTTTTCCGTTAAAAGATTTTTTTGTATTTTGAATAATTATATATATATATGATTGAAAAATCGAATGGTGCTGTTTTGCATTTTTTTTTTAATTCCATTTTTACGTAAAAACAAATCATTATTATGTTTAACATTTTTATTTGTAACTTTTATTTTTGTCAAGTTCAAAATATATAAATATATAAATATATAAACTTTTTATTATAATCACATTTTCTTCCTGAAATTTTTTTGGCACATTAACATTTAGATTATTCAACGTAAAAACAAAAAAACCAAGAAAGATGAATGTAAAATCTAAGTATTCTAATTTATGATCCATTTGAATAAAAAAATAGGTTAATTTTCAAAATTTTGGTTGTACACAAGAGATTGTAATGTGAGAAAATTGACAATCAACAAATTAATAGCTTTGATGCCATCACAGGAAAAATCTTCATTTGAAGAACTTTTGAAATTCTTTCCCTAATTTACCAGTCTTTGACTTGTTTGATGATGTTGATGATGTTGATGTTGGTGGGGGCTGATAATTTCCTGATAATGAGTTATAGCCTTGTTGGGGTGGTGGTGTATATCCGCCTTGTTGTTGATAGCCACCCTGTTGTTGATAACCACCCTGTTGTTGATAGCTGCCCTGTTGTTGATAGCCGCCTGGTTGCTGGTAGCCCCCTGAGGGTTGGTGACCTCCCGGTGAACCGTAATTGCTTTGTTGCTGTGCATATCCACCTTGTGTATTGTATTCTTGTGGTGGTGGTGGTGGTGGTTGATTATAACCACCAAATGTCGATGGCACTGGGTTATACCCTGGATTATTTTGCCTTGGAGGTATAGGTGGATTGGGTAGGTGTGGCGCGTTATTAAATGCTTGTGAATTGAGAGCAGCAGCAGGTTTCCGTAGGTTCTTCAAGTCATCAATAAATCTTTGGGGAGTAATTATATGAGTAGAGCCTATCGCAAAGTTTAAAAGCTTTGAGTGAATCATGAAAACTTTCAGCAAAAACCATTTCTTTGAATTGGAGCACATACCAATTATCACATCCCGATTAAGCTTTTGAGAAAGCTCATAAGCAACACGTAATTCTGAATACGTTACACCTCCAGCAACGAATACTATGATACGGCTTGCTCGATTTTCCGTCTGAATAAAAATAAACCTTAAACTTGATTATATATATATAAAGTATAGAAGCTGTGTGACATACCGATTGGCCTTTTTTATACCATGCTGGTTTGGCGCTAATATATAAGAAACTTCCAGGTCAATGAGACCATAATAATATTTTAGCTTAATTGAAAATGCTTTAATGAACAGACCTTCTAAGAGAAACAGGCTGAGCGGGTGCTGCCTTGCCACCAGCTTCAACTTCTGCTGAAGGGTCCTTGGTGTATGGATAAGCGGTGTGATCTATAGTCCCATTGACATGGCTCTAAAGGATATGTATGTACCAACTATTTAATGTTCAAGAAAAATTGAATTTTTCAATGATAACCCAAGATTTATACTTTACCTCCAATACCGTTCGCAAAGTCGGAACATATCGAGATAGGTCAATCTGGTTTTCCTGTGTCAGCTTTTGTTTATTTTTTCTTCCCTTATCCCCACCCAAGGGTGACTATGTATTGAAAATTGAAGATTGAGAATTAGGATTTCATAAAATGATTGGGAAAACAAATTCTTTGAAAACTCAAAAGAATAGGAACCAACCCTTATTAATTTGACTCCTAATAGTCCTGTATTATTAATAGCGTCATTTTCTTCCAGTGAAATTCCCGAGTGAGACAAAAGTTTGCGCCTATCTTCTTCTAGAATACCATTCTTATACAGGATATAGAGCAAGAGCATTCGAATCTTATTGTATGAGCTAAATTTTCCAAAACATCATAATCATAAATATGGATTCTTAATTTGATCGAAAAGTTTAAAACGAAAATATCTTATAAGTTACCTAACAACAGGATCATCTAACAATGGAACCATGTCCTCGACTATGGTCTTGGGAATATAACCTTCAGTGGTAAGTCCAGTTGCACAATTTTGTTCAATAGAAGCAATTTTTTCTAATTTTTGCTTTTCAAACAACGCCATACATTCTTGCGCAATATTTAAATGTACCGAAAACTGTATACACAAAATTTGAATTAATCTTTCATATGACATGAAAAAAGATGAGGCTAAATGATTCGAATAAAGTATCACTAACCTTTTCTTTCATATTTTGAAATTGCGGCAAATTTGCCAACATTTTTTTCATATCATTCAAATTTGCAGCTTTTTCACTAAGTTTAGCGAATTAGTTATAAAATAGGTTAAGAAGAGTAATTAATTTGGTTCAAATTTTAATTCATAAACCCTTGTCTCACTTGTCAGTAAAGCCAGCATTTTCACTAATGAACTCATTGAAATCTTTCATGAGCTTTTCGATACAATCTTTCATATGTCTATGGCGAACATCAATCCAGACTTTATCGGATTCATCCAATATCGCCTCTTTTGTAGCGGGTATATCATCTGAACCGGTATAATTGTATGTGTACTTTTGCCCATTCTCGATTGGAAGCAAATCATTGGCCATTGCTTGGTATGTGAATTCGTGTGTGAATGGAGCATTCATATCAAGTGTTCGATCAACAATAAAAAGCACACCACGAGGACGTGGATTATCTTGGGGCTAATGGGAACAGCGGGAGTATTTAATGAATGTATACTGATAATTATTCTAAAACGAAGATTTGGCTACACACCGGAAAATCTGTATTATCTTTCACATATTGATCCAATTCACTCTGAAGTAACATTGCTATTTTATATGGTAATGTCTTCGTAGGGTGTTCGGCTTCAAGAGATCGCTGATATCGGATCAAAGGATTCTCTCCTAAGGAGGCACATAAAGAAAGAAGCTACCAATTTAAAATATTGAATTGTTAGTTCAAAACAAGAGATTGGTGTGCGAATTAAGCGAAAACACAACTACAGATAATTAATGATGGTAATCAAACCTGTTTTGCCAGCTTCCTTATCTCTTCTTCGTAATTAGGAGCTTCTTCAGGTGAATATAATTTGAAAAAACTTTGGGGTGATTCAAAAGAATAAACTTGCGCTTCCACCGCTATTTAAAGTAATATAGAAACCCGTAAATATGAAACCCAAATTAAATAAGTAAACAATACAATTATATACCTTGAAAATCAATGTATAATTCCATGCATTTTTTAATATATACTTGTGCGGGGGAAGTACTCAATTTATTAAATAATTTGTTATCAATCGCTAATTTTTTGTAATCAAGAGGAAATTAGATCATAAACAAAAATGGTCGGCCGATCTAACAAATCTTCACTTACCTGACGTGAAAAATATATTGGCATGAGCATATAATGGAGTCTTGTACTTTGTAAAGTCTTCGATAACTTTATTGATTGATTCATATGTTGGACTAATGATATAAACGGCTTCAAGCTGTGGATAAGGTTGGCGCTGTTTTTCCAAATTTTCTACGACTGTGCGAAAAAACACATTATTAAAATTTTTTTGTAATAATGTCCTAATCATCACTGGAGAACAAAGCAATAACAATAAGATATTTACGGGTGACGTTCTCCTCCAAAATATCATACATTTTACACGCGGATAACAAAATTTTTTGCGCCGTGACATCAACTACGACCACCTTCCACTTGCCAGGTGGTTGAACTGACCGTATAGTATCGATGAGCCCTAAAAAATGTAGCAATACAATATATAATTAACTTTGGAAACGTTTGATGATGGCATTGTTTCGCCTATAAAGACCAGACCTAAAACTCACGTTTTTTTAGAATCTCATGTACACCGACCATTGTATTCTAGGGTTTTTCTATGCGTGAGTTGAGTTATTAAATACGCGGTTTACTTTCTAAGCTTCAAGTTTCGCGACGAGAATCCTTTTAATACTAAAGAAAAATAGTGTCTCCAGGAAACTTTTTCCCACTATTCTCGAAGTTTTTATATCTATAAAAGGCAAAAATCATTTTTGCCTGCTAACCAAATAAGGAATGTGCTCCTGAACGCGAAATGTGGTTTTCAATTGAGGCTGCAGTTGAATAATTGACACAATTCAGAATTCAAAAATTGGCTTTCAAAATGATAATAAAAATTTGAAATTTCAATTTTTTCCAATCAAAAAATTTTTACTTTATAATAATTTCATTACTTTTCAATTGTTATTTTTATTGTTAATTTTTTTAATATAAAATGTAAAAAATTACAATTAAACACATTTTACAATTAATAAAAAAAATATTATTAAAAAAATATTATATTTATTTTGAATTAATTATTTTTTATTTGAATTTTAAATATTAATAAAATATAAAAACTTTTACAACTAAAATCATTAATCAAGTTAAAATTTTACATTATTGAAATATATTTTAATATTTAAAAAAAACAGTAACATGAAATTTATATTATTAATTTATATTAAAATTATTTGTATATCTTTATTTTTTAAATTTATATATTTTTTAAAGATTATTATTAAATGTTATTAATTTGATTTTTTTATAAATTAAAAATATAATAATTGTAAAGAAATGAGTTAATATTTCAGGAAATATGTTTAGTTTATATAAATTTAAGATTTATCTTAATTATAAAAATAAATACAAATTGAACAATTTTAACCAGGAAAATATCTTTTTTAGTTTTAATTTATATAAAAAATTAAAAATGGAATATATAATTATTAAAAATAAAAATGTGAAATTATAAAATAATAAAAAATTTTTTTTATACAATAATAATAATAATAATAATAATAATTTATTTGTTTAAATCCAAAAAAAAAAAATGTGAATAATCTTTCGGGAACCAAAATCAAATATTGATACATTTCACTTTATATTTCTATAATAATATATATAGTCTAAACCTTTTTTATTTTCAAATATTTTCGTAAAATATTATCAACTTTCAAGTAAAATTAGAAATAATCTATTCAATTGGCATTTAAATATTTATTGGGATTTATATCTTAAAATTTGGGTCTCCAAAATAAAAGTATATAAACACGGTCACCAAACTCGCGACGGCAGGTGCCAGCCGCATTTGAACAACGAAATAGATCCATAAACTGGCCAAAGGCGGACAACGTCGCATAACCCCGAGATATGAAATTTTGTTAATAATCCAAATCAAGTAACAACCACATCCTATGGCTCCCAAAAACATCAAAAATTGGACCAACGGTTTTGCCGCGTATTTATTGGTATAATAAACTAAAATTAACATTACTATGTTTTCCCGCCAAAATTTTAGTGACTGTCGAAAAAAAAAAAGCCCAATAATAAAAAATTTAAGACTTACTAGGCGCCGCTTTTAAAACTCGATTGAAGAAAGGCCAAAAGGTAACATTTTCATTAAACTGTCTATGCACAAGCATATCCATAACACAGTAAACCGAACATAGAGGGATAGTATATAGAATAGCTTGGAAACCATGCCCAAACTGTTGTTCCTCGTCCTGTGAGGAAGATTTTTTGGATGAAGATGCGAGTTTTTTCCGCTGTGCTGGAGTTAAATTGGGGAAGAGACCCGAAGCTTCAACTAATCGAAACTTTTCAATATCTGGGATATCATCTAGTTCAGGGTTGTAGTGGTCAGTTGACGAAAGTGCAATATTTGAATGACTTGCTTTTTTGCGGTCTCGAACTTCTTCTGTTGGTTTTCCCATGGAATCTAATTATCAAAAATAAAAGTGTTTGGAAGCGAACCACAAATTTGTTTAGGAGTGCACTTAAATCAATTGATTAACTAATCAGCAAATTTTTGCGTGTTTTCTCTATTTTTAGATAATTGATTACTTTTTTAAATTAGTCTTTTTGGTTTCCAGACAACTATAAATATTCTTACTATAAAACCAATATGTCTAAACGAAAGGCACCACAAAACGAGTTATTAACTGACGAGAACGATGTTCTTCAAATAACAGCCCTTGGTGCTGGTAACGAAGTTGGCCGGTCTTGCTTGGTTATTCAGTATAAGGGCAAAACTATTATGGTATCTAGCGTAAATGAAAAACTTCCCACTTGTTCAAAAACCTTTAGCGATAAAAAGATCAAATAAAAATTATTATAATATCTGTACATGTATTTTCCACAAAAATTTTAATAAAGATTTAAAAATAATATCTGCCTATTCTTTGATTTAACATTTTTATGAAATATCCCATGAGAACTAATTGCTTTGATACCAATTGATTCCTTCTGTTGTATAAGCTGGATGCAGGTGTTCACCCGGCGTACAATGGACTTGCAGCACTTCCGTTCTATGATGAGATTGATCCTTCTACTGTAGATGTTTTGCTTATTAGTCAGTATGTAACTTGAATGGAATGATGGTTTCTATTTGGGATCAATGAAAATTTTGAAATTCATGCTCTTTTTCTCGTTTGATCCAACATGGTGAAATCATTTGGAAATTCTTAGTTTTCATTTAGATCACGCTGCTTCTTTACCTTATTTCATGGAAAAAGTTCGTTAAATTAATGATATTTTTGTTTCGAATGAACGTTTACGAAGAAGTTGATTGATTTCTTGAATTTAGACCACATTTGATGGACGCGTTTTCATGACCCACCCAACCAAAGCTATATACAAATGGTTATTAACAGATTTCATCAGGGTTAGGTAAAATGAAGTAAATTCTCTTTGAGTGGTTCATTAAAAATTCAAGATTTGCAGAATTATACTCTTGTCATTCACTAAAAAAAATTTTAATATTTAACAAGTAACGTGTCAGTAGACGAAAATATTTATAATGAACAAGATCTTTTACGAAGCTACGAGAAAATTGAGGCGGTTGATTACCATCAAGAGATGGAAGTGGAAGGTATCAAATTCACTAGCTATAACGCGGGTCATGTTCTTGGTGCCGCCATGTTCTTGATTGAAATCGCAGGAGTTAAGGTATTTATAATCAAGATGAATACCTCTATTAATTTTGGATTTTATCGTTTGATTGATTTTGCTAGATATTATATACTGGTGATTATTCACGAGAAGATGATAGACATTTAATGGCGGCCGAACCGCCAAAAGTTCAACCAGACGTTTTGATCACCGAATCCACATATGGTGTTCAAAGTCATGGACCACGTTTGGAGAAAGAAGCGAGATTTACTAGTGAGTCTTATCAAGATTGGGATTGAAGAGATTTTTTTCAGTGTTAAAAAATTTTGCCTAACTTATGATTTTTCAAATAACTAGGCCTGGTCCACGACATTGTACAACGTGGTGGTAGATGTTTGATGCCAGTATTTGCACTGGGGCGTGCTCAAGAATTGCTCTTGATTCTTGATGAGTATTGGGAAGCTCATCCGGAATTAGAATCTGTCCCCATTTATTATGCTTCATCATTGGCAAAAAAATGCATGGCTGTCTACCAAACCTATATCAATATGATGAACGCGAAAATTCGAAAACAGTTTGCTATCTCCAATCCTTTTGTATTTAAGCATATTTCCAATTTGAAGAATATGGACCATTTTGATGATGTTGGACCATGTGTTATGATGGCTAGTCCGGGCATGTTACAGGTTGGAAACTAAAATACATATAGGTCTTATTGGTTAAATTTTCTGAAAGAAAAAAACGAACCAATTTATAATATTTTAGAGTGGTCTATCCCGAGAATTATTTGAACGATGGGCTCCCGACCAAAGAAATGGTCTTGTAATTACTGGGTACTGCGTTGATGGAACGTTGGCAAGAGTGAGAAAATTTCAAAACAAACTGACTTTCTTGTATGAATGGTTTTACAATTTGTGGTTTTTTCTTGAATCCACCATATTAACCTAGCACGCAATGACTGAACCATCTGAAATAACTTCGATGGCAGGAACAAAGATTCCATGCCGTCTCTCTGTTGAATATATCTCATTCTCGGCCCATGTAGATTACACCCAAAACAGCCAATTCATTGATGAAGTCAAGGCACCTCATATCGTACGTATTGAATACTTGTTTTTCTTTGAATTTTTATAATAATGGTTTTAATACTATAGGTCCTGGTTCATGGTGAAGCAAATGCGATGGGTCGCTTGAAAAGTGCTCTAGAAACGAAATTCAAAGATCGTGGGGATAAGATCGAGGTTTTCTCTCCAAAGAATTGTGAATCGGTGAAGTTAAAATTTAGAGGAGAAAAAATGGCAAAGGTTTGTCGAGCATAATTCAAACTTATAGGCCAAAAACTAGGTTATGATATAACCAAGGAAATTAACCTTTTATATATATTTTTAAATAGACAATAGGAAAACTTGCCGCTAAAACCCCTAAAGAGAACCAACTGTTTTCCGGGATTATCGTATCAAAAGATTTCCAATTCAACATTATGGACCCTAGCGAGTTAAAGGATTTCAGCGGGATTGCCACCTCTGCTATCTTGCAAAAACAATCAATATATTACCGTGCCTCCTTCTCGCTATTGAAATATCATCTTGAACAGATGTATGTAACATTGGAAGAAACGATTGACGAGAACGATATGCCTACATTGACGGTAAATTCTTTGGTAAACTTCTTTTGAGTTAAAACTTGATTTCAAACATAAAGATCATCATCTCTTTGCACCATCAAGATTTTGAACACAATAAAGGTAAAGCAGGTTGGAAAGAACCAGATTATACTTGAATGGCTAGGAAATTCCATGAACGATATTATTGCAGATTCGGTTTTGGCTGTCATATTGAACATTGAGAGTAGCCCGGCATCCATAAAAGGTGAGGAAAAGTTTTATTTCTCCCAATGATATATCATATTATCTAATTAACCATTTCATTTTTGACAGTCACAAAAACCTCGCACCATTCACATCATCATCATCATCATCATCATCCAGAAGACATTCGAGGAGCCACCATGAATTTTTTACGAAAACAATTCGGAGAAGTATATGAGAAAGAGGATTCTAAAAAAGAGGTGGTGGTAAGACTTGATGAACAGACTGCTATTGTGAATGTGGAAACATTGGTTTGTGCATAAATTTTTTTGCATGTGGATGCATTGAAAAATCAATCTTTAGCGTAAAATTTCTAATCAAAAAAAATTCTTTTATATTTAGGAAATCGAGACCCAACATGAGGCTTTACGGGAACGATTAATTGACCAAATGGAACGGATTTCTCGAACTGTTCGACCACTAGATTTTGAGGAATTAACTAAAACAGAGAACATGATTGAATAAAATGAAATTTGCACTTTTTCACCTCCCGTACCATTTACAAACAAAATTTTAAATATCGATCTCAGAGCACATTAGAGTAAATTTTGGATCAATTTAATCTTAGATGCAAGAGCAAATATTACTTGAAAAAGAGAGCAATAGCCTGAGTTTGATATAAAAATATATTTGTATAGAAATCATTAAAAACATCGTAATTCATGTAATGCCGCTTAACATCTTTGCCGAGTAATGCTTATCAATAAAACTAACTTGGTAATGTATATCAGGTTCAAAATCGTGACAAATACCAAGAAAATTGGACACCTTAAGAAAGGAAAGATCGACACTAAGACATCTCCATTCTTCTCTACGATAATCCCCCTTCCCAAAAATGCAACAATTACCTCTACCCCGTGTCCCGAATTGTATCACAAAAGCAGCAGAAATTAAAAGTTCATGTAATAACACATAATTTTAGGAAAAACTTGGCTCTCAAAATAGTTTCATCGAATAAAGAAGCATAATATCAAATGGTATTACATTTCTGAAAGCAAAAGTTGCTAAAATACAGTTTTTTGAGGAAAGATACTATTAAAAAAAACCCCTCCCCCCCCCTCCCTCCCCGATTTATTTTAAAAACATTCAAAAGTTCAAAAAAATGTAAATTTTAAAGCACACACAAAGGAAGAAATAAAAGACATTAAAAAAACTAAAAACCAATTATTTCCCTAACAATTAATTAGTAAGTATATATTTTAAAATGATACTTCAATTTAGCGGAAACGGAAATAAAAATATTTTCTCGCTTAAAAGTTTCAAGGGATCTGGTCAAACAAGAATAGCCTTCCTCTTAGTATACCCATGCTTACCTCAATCCAAAAAAAAAAACCCCCCCCACTGAAAATAAGAATATAAGGAGATACACCAGTTGCATTGCCAAGAACCTTTTTCTGACCTTAATTTTATTTAAATTTTTAGATTATTGTTAAAAAAAACCATCTTTCCCCCCCCCCCCCCC
>JAAOMT010000512.1:1929517-2025867 GCA_016748015.1 Geosiphon pyriformis | reverse complement strand
AAAAAAAAAAAAAAAAAAAATCGTGAAAGAATTGAAGCAATTTTATGGTGGAAAATTGAAATGAAATTGGTAATTTAATTTAGTCAAATCAAATGGTCAAATAATATATTTTTTGTTTAATTTGATGCATGATTAGATATTCTTTTATTTGTACACCACATTATGTCTGGTAAGTGCGTGTTCTCCATTGAAAACCTTTTTAGGAGTTTCTAATTTTTTTTCATCATAGACTCACTGGGAATCTTTGGTATAAATGCTGCTCGAAACATAAAGGAATATCTTGTCCATGAACCCCTACTGCTTGACAATTGCCCATACCAATTAGGAGAGAAGTTACGGGTTGTAGTCTTTATTGGGAAATTTGAGGTTTTAGCTTTGCAGTACAGTCTTTTATTTAGATTCCTTTTTAAAAAAAAGAATAAAAACCTGCCTAGAAACTGTAAATTTTTTGATATCGTAGAAAAGGACTTTTAAAAAACGAGTATTTAGAATAGAATAAAAATTTAAATAATTATCATGTTAGAAGATAATTTAGATATTTGTCCCGCGGGCGGGATACATGATTTAGGTAAAATTTTTTATAAAAACAATTTTTTATTTATCAATTTTTAATCATTAAATATTGATAAATTTTCAATAGAAAAACAATGGAAGTGTTCAAACTACCTTTCTGCATGTTTGTGTTGTCCATGTTATTTATTCAAAGAGTTATTTTGTGGATGGTGTTCTAGGTAAATTTATATGCTTGAAATTTGGTTCTTTTGAATTTAAATTGATTATTTATTTTTGTCACTAATTTTATTACTAATTTTATTTAAAAGAAATCCTTCTAATGATGGGTTTGATGGTATGTTTAAAATTTACAATTTTTTATTTTGGTTCATAAATATAATTTATTTATTTATTTTTATAATTTAAAAGGTATAGGATGTCGGCCAACGGTATATATTTTTAAAAAAAAAATTTTTTTATCAATTTTATTTTTTACATAAATTATTTATTGTTTAAAAATTAATTTATATCATCTCTTTAAAATTTTTCATAAATAGGGAGCGGAAATCTGTTCAAAATGTGGACAAACCGCAAAACAAATACAAACCCAAGAAGCATTTCAACGATTTCAACAATACCCTGGAACTGGGAATTGTGTTATGAATAATAATAATAATAATAATAATAATAATAATAATAATAATTCCACTTCTCAGCAACCACAAATACCCACACAAACTTATAATGGGACTCCTCAAATGATCATAAATTCAACACAAGTAGCACTACCACCCCCACCATTATTATTACCGAATAATAATCACAAAAATAGAAGATCATAATGAGAATGTATTTAGTGATTGTTTGAAATAAATTTTTTTTTTTTAAAAGAAAATGAAAGGAAATAATTTTTTTTTTGGCAGATTTTGTCATAATAAATCATAAAATTAAACCTCGTGATTTCGTGAGAATTCTCTTATGTTTTTGAGATCCTAAATTTTTATTTATTAAAAAATTTTAATCTTATGATATTCCTGCTTCGTCCTTTTCTTTCTTCACATCTTCTGAAAACCTATATCATACCACCTCACAAATATTATCTTTTTCACAAATATCGGCTAGTAAAAATGCCATTAACCACCCATCAAACTGAAAAATACCTAATTCTATACGCTTCACAAACGGGCAACGCTGAATCGATCGCGAGAAATATTCATCAGGAAGCAGTGAAACGCGGGTTCTCGGGAGAGTGTTATGTTATGAACGAATATGATAAAGTATGCATTTCTAAAGAGACTTTTCAAATAAATAAAAAGTTGCTCATTTTGTTCAATGTATTGTCGGATCAATTTCTTTTGAAATTCAACTTGATTTTTCTTCTCGGTTAATAGATTGATTTGGAAAAAATTGAAGTATTAATCTGTGTCACAAGTAATACTGGTGACGGGGATCCACCCGAGAATGCAACAAAATTTTTTCGATTCTTGCGAAAAATCAAGACCAAGACTTTTTTTGGAAACGCACGGTTTGCCATTTTGGGTATCTTTATTTTTCATAATGTGACTAGATTTTTTGTCGATGAAAGTTAATTGACAAATTTTTAAAGGTTTGGGCGATACAAACTACAGCAACTTTAACAATACCGCTAGAAGATTAGAAAAAAAATTGTTAGAACTAGGGGGTTCCTCATTCTATGAAAAGGGATTGGCGGATGACGCCACAGGGTATAGTTTGGCACTTTTTCTCCAAAATTTAATCCCTTTTTAAAACTTTTCTTTTGCTTTTCAACAGGTTAGAAGCTGTTGTCGACCCTTGGATCGAAAACTTGTGGCCTGCTCTGACTAGAGTATGCATTCAGAAGGAGCCAATGACTTCAGTTGCTGTTGACTTCAATTTAGGATCAATCGCTCTCATCCCAAAAGTCCAAAACGGTGAAAATTTTACCTTTAATGGTAATCTGGTTGCCTTGACCAATGACCAAGCTATAAAGACATTAGCTTCCACCGAGGAAGATGCTCGTAGCATGAACTCTAGTTTTGACTATCGTTATAAAGTAAAGGGTTCGAAAATCGTTATTGATATTTCGGAACTTGAACAAGCTACCCAATTAACAGCCTTGCCTCGAATCCCAAACGAGCTTTGTAAAATCGAAGATGAGAACTCTACAAAAGGGTTGATTACCCCTTTATGGCCAAACTTTTTTGACACTCCTACTCGTATGTTCGGAACAAAAATATCTGCCGTCCGCTGTCTGACACATCCAAATGCAGATAAAAGAACCCTCCATATAGAATTAGATATTAAAGAACATCGAGATGAATTTCATTTTGTCCCTGGTGATGCTATTGGAATTTGGGCACCATATAATGAAACATTGGTTTGGGAAATCTTAAGAACACTTGAGATAGACGAAATTAAAGCTCATAAAGAAATCTCAATTGTGGCTATTGAGGGGGCTGGTATTTTGAAAATGAAAATTTTTGATTGTGATTTCAGACATTTGACCCTATTTCATACGTGTTTGTTGCTTTGTGATAAGACCTTCCTAGCCATCTAAAAAATGTTAAATCAACATCAATATTTGAGCTACTGCGATATCGCTTTGACATTACTACATATCCACGTAAGGCGATGCTACGATTGTTAGCAGAATATGCAAAAGATGTTGAGGAACAAAAATTATTGTTATTTCTGTCCAGTAAGCAAGGCAGGTATTTAGATTAGTCGAATTCCTTTTTCAACCATAATAGTATGAAATCCCCGAGAGAAATATATTGACAATTTTGGTTCTTTAGGTGCTAAGCAATTCAATAGCCTACGGGAACAGCAACCTACGCTTCTCGATATTTTGGTTACTTTCCCTTCATGCAAACCACCAATCCAACGGCTTTTTGATGTTTTACCACCTCATCAACCTCGATATTATTCTATTGCTAATTCACCCATGTTAAACACCAATTCCCTTCATATCGCCTTTAACGTTGTCCAATACAATACACCAAATCCTTTCAATATTCCAAGATGGGGTGTATGTACACCATGGCTGGATGAATTGGCTGGATTAATCACGACTCGAAATAAGCGAACAATCGTTTCATCTAACAGAGAAATTCCAATTTTTCTCAAGCCCAATGTTCAAGGATTTACCGTTCCTCAGGACACTAAGAGGCCCTTGATTATGATTGGACCGGGTACTGGTATTGCACCTTTCATTGGATTTCTACAACATTATGAACAACACCGTGCTATTCGTCGGAGAATGACTACCATTGGAATACATGCTCGTCGTGAAGTTGATAAACAATTTGGTGATCTCTGGCTATTCTACGGATGCAGAGACAAGGACAAGGATTTCTTGTACCAAGACGAATTGCAAGGATTTCTTGAACGTGGGGTTCTCAAGAAGCTCGAGGTTGCCATAAGTCGAGAATTGGGAGCTGGTGAAAACGGTAAACCAAAGTATGTACAAGATCTTATTAGATCAAGGGGAAATGAACTTTATGAATTGATTGATAAAAAAGATGCCTTAATCTTTGTTTGTGGGTAAGTGAATTGTGTCTTGAATGTCATGCTTCTTTCTCTTGACAGTTCTATTTTAAAATACTGGTATTTTTTTTTGAAGTGATGCTAAAGGTATGGCCAAAGATGTAAATGATGCCTTGATTGATATTTTGTGTGAACACGGTGGTATTGAACGCGGGGATGCGTCAAAATTGTTAATAACATGGATTGAAGAGAAAAGATACCTTCGCGATTTGGTAAGCTTATTTTCATTGTTGGCGCCATTTCATAAAAACTATTATTTTTCTAAAAACTCATGATTTGCATCATATCTAGTGGGGATAATGAATTTCCTAAGACAGATCATTCAATATAGCATCTTGGCTTTTCATCATTATTAAGCTGCTAAAATCTGAGCCTTATTTAAAATTTAAATTTACAGTTCAATATATTAAAATTCAAGTTATTAGTGTTAAGAGTTTTTATGAAAAAAACCCTGTTTTTTAATATATTTATTCAAAACTATTTATTCAAAAATAAACCGTTGTTTTAAAGTTTTGCAATTATCTTTTCAAGTATGAATTATTTCATTAAATATTTGAATAATGATTTTAATAACTAAATTTTTTGGTATTTTCACTATATTTTTAACCAATAACATTTAACAAATTATTTCGTCTAATAATGTTTTTATCAAATTAAAATCAAAAATTATTAAAATTTTAAATAATATTTGAATTGAAAAAATAAATTGATAAAAAATTTATAAAAGTTCATAATCCAAAAAAAAATAATTGTAATTTATTTTATTAATAACATTTATAATTCATTATTTGAATTATTATTAATTTATTTATGATTCGAATTTGCAACCCAATTTCGGTTAAGCCTTTTGAAAGAAAGACATGTGAACATACTGTTTGCTTTCAGTTTTTAATTCAGGTATATAAAGATGAAAAGAATAAAAAATGAATGAACGTGAACATAATATACATGTCCACTATATCAGAGTTCTTTACTTTTACAGATCATCATCATCCTCCTCCTCCTCTTGTTTCACCTCCTCATAGTCTTCCTCTTTTATACCCTCGTCCGCACCTTCATGGTTTAACGCAAAAAAGTATAGGCCTTTAGAATCAAAAGTTATAACACAGCCCTTTATACCAAAATTTAATAATTAAAAGATCACTTACCCTTTTCAACAGCTTCCAATTTCCCGAAAAATTCTCCGAAATCGTACCCATCATTCTCTGTATCATTTTTATCGTTCACAATATCTTCATCAATTTTCATCATTTTGTTGGAATCCTTCATTTTGCTTTTTTTTGCCACCTTTGCTGCTTTCTTTAGATTTTTTCCATGTTGTGGATTCAATTCCTTTTCTACTGGTGTCAATATTTGTTGCATTTTTCCTTTGACCCCAATAAAAACTACTTTTGGCTTTATATGCGAAACAATTGGCTCGGAAAGGCCGATTGGAACAGCATCTGGAGCAATTTCATCCTCATCCATGAAACTAGAAAATAATCAAAAATTGATGCAAAAATATTTTTGATTCAAATTTCATTTTAAAAACTCACATTTTAGAGTCTTCATCCTCCTCCTCTTCATCAAAGACTTCCATTTCAATTTCTGGAACTTCCTGTCCCATCTGTTCAGTGATTTCATTCGGTTAAAGATATAGGAAAAATTGCTAATAATTGCGTTACTCTTATGTCTTACCATGACCATTGCAGAAGGACCAAAATCGCTCTTAGTCTTAGACGCTTCCAATGCCGCATTATCTTCTGCGATCAATTCATCTAAACTAAATTCTTTGCTCCATGTAGAGACCACGGTAGTTTCGTCCAAAGCTTTGGGCTTGATTGGAGGTGTTGTGTAAAACGGAATCTTACCCGAATTCCAGTCCTGCAACACAGATTTAGCGGCAGATTGAAGATCAGGAATACCACCTTTTCTTAGCTTTCCGCGTTGACGCGCAAGAAGACCAAGGAAATCGTTTGTGTCACGATACATTGGAATATTGTACCTATTCATTAATTGCTCCGGTTTACACCTTGAAACAATTAACTCCACTAATTGAAATACAAAAAAATTAAAATATTTTCCACTTCATCTCAAACAATTATATATTTCACTTACCAGGAGTAATTGGATCATCCAATAATTCTATTTTTACACAGTTTCTCAACAAAATTTCTGCATAATTACTCCATTGTCCACGACTAAATACAATTCCAGGAGAATCTAATAGTTTGATATTTTTGTCCAAATGAATTTCTTGGGCAGTTTTAGTCAAGCCGGGTGTTGCTCCGACCCCACAAACTTTGGAACGTTTGAGGGAATTGATGACAGATGATTTTCCTACGTTAGGATATCCAATTACTCCCACTGTGATTGATGTCTTAATGTTCGAATTTCGGCAATAGTTCTTAAGGAGCTTAACCAAAGTGTCTGCTCCTAAACACTCGCTACTGTGAAGAATATTATCAGGTACATTGGTAGAAGAACCGGATAAACGACTCAGATTTTTACGCTGAGCTTGAGTTGAGGATTTGAAGGCGATGGTGGGGTATTCGTTGCGTAAATATGTTAGCCATTGTGCGAGATTTTCCCGAGGGACAAGATCTATAATTGAAAAAAGTCTCTTAGAGGAGAATATCAAGAAAAGTGAATTCCATGTATGAACATACCAATTTTGTTCAAAACTAAAATAATTCTTTTATTTAAGCCACTATCCATGATCATTCTCTCAATTTGTTTAGTGCGACAACCTAAAGGATCACGCGCATCAAGAATTTCCAAAATAACATCAGCATTTTCAATGACTTTTTTGAATTCCTTGTAGTAAGCTTTGCGGGAATTATCTTTTTGTCCGACTACCACAGCCTCATCAATAACAGAGTTATCTTCTTCTTCTTCTTTAACAGCTTGTTCATTTGCTGTGAAGGCAGAATTACGTTTTGTGGCATCTTTGACTAGAGCGGTAAAATTCAGGTTGCGGTTTTTGTTATGAAGAGACTGCCTATCTTGTTTTTGACGTTGTTTCTCATCTTCAACCTTGATTAAATAAAAAGGATTAAATCTTCTAAAGCATTTGTAATATTGGAATCTTAAAAATTAATAACCCTGTACCTTTCTTTTCTGTTCCTCAATTTGATGGAGGAGTTTATCTTTAAAAGGCCATAAATTCGGTATACCCGGATCCTTTTTTAATTCTAACCCGATCATCAAGTATAGAATCGAAAATGATTAATCAAGGTAAAATATATAAATCTAGTCGGTCCAATGATAGATTCTGTTTATGTTTACAAACTTTTTGACTTTGGATTTTTTCTGGCCTCTCTGCGTTCTTTCCGTCGATGTTCAGTAACTTTTTTTTCTATTCTGAATTTCTTGGCCGAAGTCACACGCTTACTTTGAGTTTCTTTAGATAGTAATATAATTTTAACATATTTTCGGATACTGCTTGTAATTAAGTCCTGTTTTTACTGAAAATAATTTTAAGCGCCAAAGATACATACTTTTTCTGACCATTTTTGCAAATACTGATTTGAAAAAATTTCATGTCATTAGGGATGTCTATTTAAATGTCATCACAATCTGGATTTTATCTGACCAATCATTTCTCACGGTTATCCAATAAAAAGTTCAGTGTTCACAATATAGACAATTGTATAGAATCTGTGCACAAAAAAATTTCTTGATTTTTTATACAGATACACATTTCTAACTTTTCTTATTAGTCTTTTCTACAATTCTCTTGATTGAGCAGCACATGCTTTAAATAACAAAAAAGAAAACATACTTATCGAAGCAAAAGGTCTCTCACTCTACTAAGGTCTCTTTATCTTTAGACAAATGATCAAGTGACAGAACTAACAATGTTCGACACTCATGTAAAGAAGTTGATGTTTCTATTTCGGTCATCCAATTGTTGCTACAAATTTTCTAGTTCTTAATAGAACACACCAAGGATATGAAAACACAGAATATGAAGATTGTATTAAAACATTCTGTTTAGAAACTGCTGGAAATCACATTGGAATGTTGATTTCCATAAAAAGGAAAAAATGAAAGGAGATTTAATCTTTAAAAGAAAGCCATTGGCCATAAAAAAAAGCTTAATTTTGAAATTTTAAAAGTTTTGCAGACATAAAAAAAGAAGAAATATTACAATTTATTCAACACTTAAGTTTTCAAAACTTGAACAACTTTTTTGAGATTTTAATTTATATAAATAAAGCAAGCTCGTTAATTTCTGTTGATAAAATAGTTAATTTAATTATAAAATAATAATATAACTAATATTTTTTTTTATCTTTTATTAAATGTAATTTAATTGCCATTTATTTATTTATATTTAATATAGTACATAAATAATTATTTAAGCCAATTAAAATTACTTTACAACAATGCATTTATTTTTTAAATCCAATTTATTATTTATTTTAGTCTTAATAGCTTTAAAGTTTTTTAAATATTTTGTATAAATGTTTTTTTTTATTTTAATATATTAAAATTATGAAATATTAAATGTTTTAATTAAAACATTTATAATAATTTTTTATTATAATTTAATAAAATATGGTTTTTTACAAATTATATTAATTATATAAAAATTATTATAAATATAAATTATGTATTTTTTACTTATAATTAACTATTTAAATTTAAGTTAATAAATATTTATTTATTTTTTAAATTAAAGCATTTAATATTCTTATTTTATTAAAATAGTTTATAAATATTTGATTATTACAAATATATTTATATATTTATTTTTTTATTGTTTTTTATAAAACATTATTTTTTTTATATATTTTTTCTTATTAAGTTTAATATATAACTTAATTACAATCTAATATCATGAATTAGACTAAGTAATACAAATTAAAAACATTAGTTTTAATATTAAAAAAAATAAAAAGTTATTAATCAAAAAAACAAATTTTATTTTAAGTAAAAATAAAATTTTTTGATGTTTTTATAAATTTAATATTAAAAAATAAAAAAATTAATAAAACAATTTAATTTTAATAATATTAATATAAATAAAAATAATTTTTAATATGCAAAAGTTTTTATTTTAAATATATTTTTTTTATTTTAACAAATGAAATCTATATACTATTTAGTATAATATATTATATAAATGATCTAAACTAAGTATAAATTATGTTTTTTCTATATGTGACTAGCCATTTGGACTGATTAAGACAATACTATACATCTATATAAACTAAAATTAAGTTTTCAATACTAAAAAAAAAAACAAGACTTATGCAAGCCAAAACTAACACTAAATGTCTCAATAATACTAAGCAATCTAATTACACTAGCAGAAAGTACCATAAACAATCCAAAAATAGAAACAAAAGCTGAATTATTATGTGAAATCAGTCCATTTTTCTCTATAAAAGCATAATATTTAGTACAAACTAATCAAACCTTTTTCTTAAAAGCAAGACAAAAATTATGTACAAAGCTTATAATTATTAGACCCACAATTTTAAAATTATTGAAAACAGAAACAGTCTCTTAATACTAATCATTAAAAACAAAGTTCTTGCAAAAAGTTATATACATTATAGCATTAAAGATATAGAAAAACATTAGCTAAGATACATATAAAAAGGAACAAAAAAGACCAGAAAGTATTCTTCAAGCATCTATATAGACATTCAACAAATAATAGTAAACAAAATTGTCAATTCCATAAGAAAAAACATGGTTTGAGATCTTAATATTATCACAATACAAACATATTATACTGGAATAGCACTTGTTATACAGGTGCTTTCAAATAGTAATAGATAACTGATGATACAAAGCTTTTATAAAATAAATGCAAACACTAGCAATAAGCCTACTAGTGAAACTAACAGTTATGTATAAATTGTAATGTTACATCAAAGACAAACTAAGCCAATTAATGTCTAAAAGCAAACAATTAGCCAGAATCTTAGAATTAAAACTGACTTCCTAATGTACATAATAAACAGACCAAAAAATCTCAAAAAATAAAATATTTAAAATTACTAAAAACAATACTATTTCTAGTCTTAACATAAGATTTTTTTAGTCAAGAAAAGGGGAAAAAAACACTAATTAAAGAGAGATGTAATATCAACAAGTATATTAGCACATTTGTTATTCAAAACATCCAAGTAATTCCTTATTTTATGCCGGCTAACATTTAAATTTTTGCCATAAATAATGTTTATAATATGTCAATATTTAATCCAATACTGATTCTAAAAATCCAAATACATTAAACTCAATTTTGATTTGTACACATCCAAAGCCACTTAACTGTTATTACCCAAATAAAAAAACCAATCTAAAGTTATAAAAAAACATGACCAAAATGTGACATAATACAGAATAGTGCGCAATAACATTGAATAACACATTATAACTTAGAATAATACAGGATAACACATTATAACATAGGATAACACAAAATAACATATAATAACACTAGATAATATGTTATAACATAGAATAACTAGTGATAATATAGAAAAACAAAGCAATTACAGAAATAGCAAAGCAATAGTTAGCAATAACAGAACAATCAAAAGCAATCTTGTAAAACAAAAAAAATGTATAAAATAAGTAGCTATAGAAGTTAAAAAGACATTTAAAGACATCCAGAGAGAAAATTAGACTTTCAGGAGTCAATTATACTCTCAAAGTCAATTAGATTTACAGGTCATAATTATTAAATACTCCTTCTTTCAAGGATAGTTGCTATCAACCAAAATAGAATTATATCAATAAAATATCTCTTCAATTGTTCAAATTTATGTTATTATCTACTATTTAACTTGCTGGCACAATAGCTTTTAATTACGGCTATTGACAGAACACTTATTTCTTATTTTATTTTTTTTATTTTTTTATTTTTTTTATTTTTTTATTTTTTTTTATTTTTTATTTTTCTTTTGTGGAGTGGCAACATAAGAAAATTGACTGTTTAGGAATAAACTTTATAATAGCCTGGTAAAAAAGGGAGGCTTTCTCTAAGTTTTGAATATTAATATTATCTTGTTAGCTTACCAGAAGGGCAAAAAGACAATGCCAAACCCTAATGACTGTGCTTATTAGCTTAAAAAAGATAGCTCACATTTTTAAAGAAGTTACAATTAGCAAAAACCAAATCTTTGTGCCTTATAACCAAAGAACTCAATGGATAAATTTACATTCAGAAAAGACCTTTAAAAACTGATAAACATCAATTCTGTAAAAAACATACAATCTTAAAACACTAAATTAGAACATTAAACATTACCACCATATCCCACCAAGTTTACCCATAACACTGTCTATAAATAATTAAACTAAGTTATAAGAAAAGACACACTTAAAAACCAATGTAATAATATGCAACTTTGCTAATATAGAGAACATTAAACCAGAAATCTTAACACCCAAACCCAAATTTACATCTTCAAAAAAAACCACAGCTTTAGCTCTTATGTTAATTGTCTTCAAGTCTTTTAGAGACTTATTTATATAAACAGACAGACTACTAACATTAACAATAAACAAATGATCACAAACCAACTCAAATTCACTTGACTTAAGAATATTAAAAAGTCTAACATTACCTAAAAAAGAGAAGCAGATAGAAAAAAAGACCACATCACTAAAAAAGTTAACAAAAAGCTTAAATTATTTAGGAATAAGGTCACAAAAGTCTAATCTCTTCTACTATTTGAAAGTTTTTCAATTAAAAATATTACCATTTTGACAACAAAGTTGGTCTACAAAAGCAATGCCATATTGTTGAAGCAAAGAAAAAAACTTAAAAAAATTAGATCTGCTAAGAACAGTTAACATAAAAGTTCCACTTCCAAAATGAAAAAAATTGTTTATAGAACCACTCAGACATAGATTGTACTCAAAAAAATACAAATCACATTTGCCAAAAAGTTATTAGAAAAACTAACCCTAATACAAGCCAAAAAGCACAAAAGATAAATCAAATTCCAACACAAAATTTGCAAGTTATAAAATCTATAAGAAAACAAATGACCCAAAATTCCAATAGAGTTTACAAAATTCACAAAAAAGACCAATTTGCTCTTAGCCTAAATCTGCTTAAAAGTTTTTAGACTATACAAAAAAAAATGATAAAGCACATTACTTGGAAAATCAAGAGGCAGTGTTACTTATAGAAAAAAAATACAAAAAAAATAGTAAAAAAAACAGATAGAGAAAATAGACCAATAAGAAAATAATATTTAGCATATGAACATATTGTTCAGTAATGTGAGCATTGTTTGAAAAATTATGGCACATTGTTTATGAATATGCAGAATCTTATATAACATAAATTATATATATATAGTAGTAGTATTAGAAGCTAGAAAATTAGTCAAGTAGACTACTAGAAATAATTAGACTCTTAAAGTCAATTAAACTCACAGGTCATAATTATTAGAATTCCCAAGAAGAATAATTACTAATACCTTTTTATTATTAAATTTTTATTAGAATTATCAATATCAATAAATAATTATTCACCATCTAAATTGTTTTTTCCACTATTAACACTTTATGTTGATAGTATCAAATACTTGATCATGCTGGAACAATAGTTTTTAATTACAACTATTGATAAGATACTAACATTTATTATCTTGGCTTATTTCTTTTATTTTATTTTATTTTCTTTTGTTGTTGTTTACTAATTGATTAAAGATTAAGTGCTAAATTACAGACATCATAGGGACTGGTAAAAAACCCATAAAACAAGAGTAGAACACTTACAGATTTGAGAATAGCTTACCAAGAGAATTATAAGCCACTATGCTAAGAAAAAAATTTGATGAAATTGCGATTCCAGAAAACTATTAAAAACAACTATTGAATTTCTGTTCATTATACAAAAGACTCAACCAAAATCTTCAGATTATTAAAATCTTCAGATAACCAAAATCTTCAGATATTACCAAGACAATTTAACTATTAAGTACCAAGTTACAGGTTTGTTATTTAATTCAAGACCCCAAATAATCATCTATAATATTTGGTGCTTTTTGTAAAATATAATTCAACAAAAAACCAGTACCAATAACAATCATGCAGGAAAGTGGCAAACCAAAAGAAAACAAAAAAAAATCACTTAGGATTTGTGAAATTCTTATTTTATCATTACCTTTAAAAAATTTGTTAAATTGAAATCCTAAATATTTGAACATTACTATTAATAAACTCATTAAAACTTGTTAAATTAAAACTCTGATTATTCAAAACCTGATCATTAAAATCCCAAATATTCGAAACTTACTTTTGATAAATTTATTAAAAACTTGTTAAATTAAAACTTCAATTATTCAAGAACCAATCATTTAAAAACCTAAACATTCAAAACCTAATAATTCCAATTCTGTTATCATACAAAAAAATTTATCATTGATAAAACTTGTTAAACCTCTAGCAATTCAAACTTCAGAAATTATTTAAAAACCTGAACATTTGAAGTCCAATAAATTCCAAACACCACTATTATACAAGGAAACTTATCTCCAATAGTCCAATAAAACCTAATTTTCACAGTACCAATAAATTAGCAAAACTCACCTAACAGCTCTGAGTCAGAATATTAGAATGTAGTCACAATTTACTCTTATGTGTCATATACTTGAAAAAGAGCCAATTAGCAAAAACAAATCAGAATTGGAATCAAAACTTAATCCCAATTCAAACTTTATTAATAATGACAACAATTCAAACTTTGCTAATGACAATAATGATTTAAACTTTACCAACAACAATTCAAACTCTACTTCAAATACCAAATGATATATCACACTTTTAGATCTTACAATAAAGCAGAAACTCAATTTAGTAATGATAATAAGAGCATTATGTCTAAACATGTACATAATACAAATGCAAGATTTGAACTTGAATATTCTGAACAGACCACTATAGTTAAAAATCTCAGTCATGTATAAAATTAAATTTAAAAATAGCAATAAAAATTACAGCAACAACATTAATACAAAAAAGAAATTTAAAAGATTTTGCAGAAGTTCAATATTAAAGGAGGGAATAATATTACTCATAGAAAAAGAATACAAAAAAAATAGTAAGAAAAATGAATAGGAAAAATAGACTAATAAAAAAATAATATTTAGCATGTGAGCATATTGCTTAACAATGTAAAGCATTGTTAGAGAATTACAGTACATTGCTTAACAATGAGCACATTGTTAAAAATTAAAGGCATATTGCTCAATAATGTGAGCATTGCTTAAGAAATTATGGCATATTGGTTACAAATATACAAAATCTTGTATAACATAAATTATATATATATAACAGTAGTATCAAAAGCTAGAAAATTAGTCAAGTAAACTCCCAAAGTCAATTAGACTTACAGATCATAATTATTAGAATTTCCAAGAAGAATAATTGTCAATATCTCTCTATTACCATATCTCTATTAGAATTATCAATATCAATAAATAATTATTTACCATCTAAATTGCTTTCTCCACTATCAACACTTTATGTTGATAGTATCAAATACTTAATTACACTAGAACAATAGCTCTTGATCATGGTTATTAACAAGATACTAACATTTATTGCCTTGGCTTATTTCTTTTATTTTATTTTCTTTTCTTTTATTGTTGTTTACTAATTGATTAAGGATTAAATGCTAAATTACAGACATTATAGGAACTGGTAAAAGACTCATAAAACAAGGATAGAACACTTATAGATTTAAGAATAGCTTACCAGGAAGATTACCAGCCACTATGCTAAGAAAAAAATTTGATAGAATTGCAATTCTGGAAGGCTACTAAAAACAATTATTGAATCTCTGTCCATTATACAAAGGACTTAACCAAAACCTTCAGATTACTAAAACTTTCAAATACCCAAAACCTTTAGATATTACCAAGACAATTCAGCTATTGAGCACTAAGTTACAGATTTGTTATTTGATTCAAGATCTCAAATAATTACTTGTAACAGCAGACTGAATTTTAACTTTAAATCTTTGCAAATTAAGACATTCTACTTATTACATATATCAATAAGAACAAAGCTAAATTGTATTTTATAGCTAACTATAAAATAGAAAACAACTAATACCAAATACAAAAACTGCTTATCAAAAATGGTTTTTTTCAGAACAAGATTGGCAAAAAACTGAACATTAGAATGTGTTTTAGCCAAGCTAGGTTTCAATAAATCTTTAGTTAATAGAAAGATACCTAAATAACAATAAGATTTTTTTTTAGCAATAGAAATAAGTAAACTGCTGATTGATAAAGAAGGGCTTTTAACTCTACAATTAATAAGAATAATTACTGTTTTGTTATTATTAATAAAAATACTATTGACTCAAAAAAATTCACTTGCAATATTAAGAATGTATTGGGTAGTATTTTAACTGCAACCAATTCAGATAGTGTTGTTGACAAAAGCACCAGCAGTAAAAAAAGATGTCAATCCAGCCCAAAATTCTACATAACCAGTTTTAATAACAAAATGAGAATTTAATCTATATATACACATATTTTTCTGTTTCTTGACTTTACACAAAAAAGGATCATAAAATATGTGCTAAAAAAGAGACAAAAACACTTTCCTTTAATCCAAACTATTATGTACTTAATATTTACTTGTTAATTCAAAGTCAATTATTATTTTGTTGACATAATCATTGTAAATACTACTAAAAAATTGAATAAATCTGTCACACATCTTTATCCTAACCAAACTTTTTTTAAGATGTTTTCATCTAACAAAATTATAAGCTTTTCATATATCCTATAAAACCAGTCAAAGTTTACAGTTTTTCTTTAAAGCATTGTTACAAATGATTATTTGAGATTTAAAAACAAATAACAAATCTGTAACTTGGTGCTTAAGAAGTAATATAATTGGTAATATCTGAAGATTTTAGTGTTTAAAAATTTTAGTTGAGTCTTTTGTATAATAGACAGAAATTTAATGTGAATATTTTGTTATAGTATTTTTAGTTTTTTCCTCAATCTTTAAGTTAATATGTGTTATTGTCCATAGCTTTTCAGAATATCTTATTTCATCAATTTTTTTTCAGCTTAATGGCCAGTATTTTCTGATAAACTATTCTCAATTCTGAATGTTTATTCTTATTTCTGGGTCTTTTACTAGCGTTATATCCTGATGTCAATATTCTATGCATTAATTTTTTTTTAATTAATTAGTAAATCAACAAAACAAAAAAAAAAAAAATAAATAAAGAAAAAAATAAAAAGAAGAAAAAATTAGTATTCTGTCAATAACTGTGATTAAAAGTTATTGTTTTAGTGTAATCAAATCTTAAATTTTATCAACATGAAATGTTGATAGAGTAGAAATGTTTAATATTTGTTAATCAAGCAATAATAACATGAATTCAAGTAGTAATTAATAATTTATTGATATGTAATATAGATTTAGAACTGTTTTTAACTGTGTTTCTTAACCAGAGATTCTAATTGTGTATTCTAGCTGTGAATTTTGTCTTTTCTGCTTCTAATACTCTTGCTATATATACATAATTAATGTTTTATGAAATCTTACATATTTATGAGCAATGTGCTGTAATTTCTCAAACAATATGCTTTAATTTACTAACATTGCTCATATTGCTAAGCAATATGCTCTAATCTACTAACATTGTTCACATTGCTAAGCAATATGTCATAATTTACCAGCAATATGCTCATGTGCTCAATATTATTCTCTTATTAGTCTATTTTTCTTATCTGTTTTTTCTATTATTTCTTTTGTACTCTTTTTTATAAGTAATATTATTTTCTTTTTTTTAATATTGAGCTCTGTCAAAATCTTTATTTTGGATTAATTCTATTACTTTTTTTTCTGACACTATTTGTTTGACTTTGGTTTTTATGTCTTCTACTTGTGAGTTGTTTATTCTTTCTTATTAATTAATGATTATTGTTTCTATTTCTAAGTGTAGTAGTATTTTTGGATAATTTTGAAATATGATATATAGCCAATAGATTGTTTTAATGTAAAGTAATAAGTTTGTTTTCTTTCCAATAAAGTCTTTAATTTGCTGTATTATTTCTTGATTAAATATTTTTTTAAATTTGTCTGTATATAGTTCTTAAATATTTAGCTTTTGTCTTAACTGGTAGTAACAGTATAGTATTAGAAATTGTTCTGTTCAGTATTTTCAACTTTCTTTTATTAGCTCTTCTATTAGAACAATTATGGGTTTTTTTCCAAAAATATTTTTTACTTTTTTTATTATTTTATCTGACCAATGTTTTATTGAGTTTATTGATTGCTAATATAGCATATTTTCTGCTTTTTTTCCTCTTTTGGTGTTCTAATAGCAGATTGTTTGGTGGTTAATAATGATTTCTATGTTCAATTATTGTTAATTTACAGCTTGAAATAATTGTTGAACCATTGAGTAGATATGGTCTGGGATTTCTATTTTTTTGTTGTTGCTTTTGTTATGTATACTGTGTCTTTTTATATTATTATTTTTAATCACTTTGACATGTTTGTGTTAATAATTATAATTGGTTCCAGATTTTATAGAATTTTATCTGGTTAGACTAGTATTTATTGTGCTTCCAGTTGTAGAATATTACTGGTAGATGATAATACTATATTGTAATATAGTTTTAGTCAATCTTCATGTATTGCTTTAATTAAAATTTTGTTGTCTTATCTTAGTTTATATGCTTCATTTCTTAAAATTTTTTCAATGTAAAATAGTCTGTTCTATTTGGAATTAAATTTTTTACTCTATTGTTTTTTTACTTTGGTATGATATAATAATACTTTATTTCTAATCCTGAATTCAACTGGTTTATCTAGTAATTAGCTATTATGTTGTTTTTTTTGTTTTTTTTGTGAATTTTGAATGTTTTTAACTGCTCTTCATTTTTTGTTTTCTAAAGTTTTCATTAGTTTGTATGTTCTTTTTAGCAATGTTTTTTGTAAATTGGTTTTTGTTATTTGTTCTATTGGATATGTGTAGAAATTTTCTATATATTATTTAATTACTTTCCAAATAGTTATGTTTTTAGATGCTTTTAATTTATAATATTTGGATTTCTGATACTTTTTTCTAATTATTTAACAAATGTTAATAATGTTTGTTAATTTTATATTATCTTAAATTATACTGACAATCTTAAACACTTTAATATTATTGATAATCAACCAAATTTTGACAAAACAATCAAATTTCAAAAGATTTCTAAAATTCTATTTTTTCACAATCTTAGCAATAAACAGTTTCAACCTGAAAAATTTTGATAATTATTTGTTTTTTGAGCAATTATACTTATTATACTAATATTTAAAATATATTATATTGGCAGATTGTATTATAGTCTCTTTTAATACTTTTTATATTACATTTAAATTATCATAAAACTTTGTTTTCTTGAACACATCTAATACTGCCAGCAACTTATTAAAAAAACACTTCTTAAATTACACCTATTTGGTTTTATTTGTATTTTTTATCTTAAATTTTTATTAATTCTTATTAATTTGCTTATGAATACTATTAAAATAAACATCTAAAAAACCACCCAAATCAACTAAAACTAAAACTGCTTTGTAATCCATATTAAAAATTTTTGACATAATATCAATCTTATAATTTATAATAACAAATGCCAAATTTTTATTTACAAACACAAAATCTAAAACTTTTTCAACACTTCTAAAATTGCTTTAAGTAAAAACTTTGGTTAATAAATATTTATTGAATACATTAAACAAATTCAAATCTAAACAAAACTTAAAACTTACACTTTTTTTTATCTATTTTTATTAAAATCTTCATTTAAGACCACAAAGTATTAAAATTAACTGTTTTAACAATAAAAAAATTGATTTTCAATGCCTGTTCAAATTAAGCCTTAACAGAAATATTAGTATACAACTTTAAAATTATCATTAAAAGTTTATTTTTAAACAAAAGACAAACTAAAATAATTCTGTTTAAAATTTTATCAACTTTTGAAACATGCCAAGCCAAGAAATTGTTTATAATTATAATTACTTCAATGCCAAAAAAAATTTTATTCAAATCAAATGTAAAAATTTGTACTCTTTAAACTTATTTATTATTTAAGACTTAATATTAAATCTCAATTTAGTTTTTATAATAATAAAAATCATATTATTCAAATTAATATACCACTAAACAATATCTGTTTACTTAACAAGAACATTAATATCTCTAATATTACACATAGCAATTTTCCATACAAAGTCAGTTATTAAGAAAAAAAATGTTTAAACCAAGACCAATATTGTTTATTTTAATTATAAAGCCTAAAATTATATTTGAAAAACTTCATAAACTGTTTTTTAACTTAGAAATTACTAACAAATTCAAAAATGTTGCTCTTATAACAGTCCCATTACTAATGGCTGCACTTAAATCCTTATTTATTACTATATCTGTCTCTTAATTCTGTAATAAAAGAGTTATTAATAGCTGACATTTAGAACTAAGCTAAAAAACCATTAGCTCAAGTGTATTCAACTTTTTAGCCAGTTTTTTGATTTGCTTTGTAAGACTAGCAAGACTGTACTCAAGAACAACAAACTTATTATTTACTTTTACAGACATTAATAAAAAAGATTTAACATTTAAAGATGAATTAATACTAATAAAAACCAAAAAATTTACATAAGAAAAAAATTATCAGCAACCTAAGCCCAAGTTTTTTACCAAAAAAAACTGGACAAGCAATTGGCATCTGTTTTTTTTATATATATTTACCAGACAGATTTGATCCTAAAAATTAATTATCTTTTTATTACATTTACTTAAATTTTTACTTATTAAACATATATCAGAAACATAATTAAATTGTTTACATTGAGCACAATAAGCCAAAAAAAAACCAACTCAATACAAATTCACATCTTTAAAAACTGGAATAGAATCAATAACAGCTTTTTTATATATTTCATTAGCAAAACAAATTACAACATATTTGTTACATATATATAAATCTAAATTATGGCCAATAAAACAAGTTTTTCTATCATATAAAACCAATAAATCAGAAAAATCATAAATAGTAATGCTAATTGACAAAGTATACAGCAAAGTCTAATACTAATTCTTAAATATTTATATTTATTTATTATTAACAGTTTTTGTAACACAAATAAAATTCTTTTTCATAAGAACAGACTACTTAACTGCAACCAAATTGGCAATTTTAATTAATTTAAACTCTATTAAAGCTTTTTGTCAAAGACCAATCAACTGTATTTTAATAGACACAATCTTGTTAAATTTAAAAAAAAAACAGATTTTACAGCCAATTTTAAAAGATTAACAGAAATTTCCTTGATTATTATTTTTTAATCTGTATATTTGTTTGTTATCCTGATATTATTATTGACTAAAATTTTTTTATTGATTGCCAACTCTTTAACTTTTTTCAAATTAAATTCAGACATAAAAGATGATTTAATTATATTAAAAAATTTTAAGAAAGTTAATACTTCTCCAAAATTATTAATACAATAGAAAATTTTTTTTATTGTTATTAACTTATTACCAAAAAAATTTTTAAGCACAGCAGAAAGCTTAATATTCAACACAAAAAATTTTGCCAATTAAAGCTCTATTTTTTTAAAACATATAATCTGACCAATAAGAGTTGCTTAGAGCCATTAAATATAGGTAGTAAAAATATTAAGATGTTTTTATTATCACTTAAATTCACAAATAAAAGAGCTTTTGGTAGTTAATCTAACATGTATGTTTGAATATGAGTTTTTTATGATATGATATTGTTTATATTTTTATTAACCATCAAAGTATCCAAATTTATATAATTAGTCTCTTTGACAATTGTATTTTTTATATTTTCTATATTTAATAAACTGTTAATACTATTGGTTTTGCTGCCAACCTTATTATTCTAAGACATTATAGACTTTTTACCAGAAACACCAATATTTTTAAGACTTAAAAAACTAGCAAACAAGTTAATTATACTGATATTTATATCAGACTTCTTTGGCTTTTTGTAAAATATATTGTAAAAATATACACTTTTTACTTACTTTTTTTTGGTGCTTAAGTGTGTTTCTAAACTAGCTAAATCCAAACCAGAATTATCAGCAAAAGAACTCACCAGTTTTATTACAATAAAAAAAGATAAGTTAGAAAAAATAACCAAAAAAAACAAAAAGAAAAAAAAGAAAAAAAAAGCTATTTTTTTGATAATTCTTTATTTTTGTTGTGATTAAAAAGAAAAAAACTTTAAAAAATAGTTTTAAAATAATTTTAGTTTTTAATAATATATATTTAAAATAGAGTTTTAATATATAAGTTCAAAAATATATTAAAAAAAATTTGTTAAAATTATAATTAGTTCTTATTAATTATCTTATTTTTTTGATAAAAAAACTTAAATACAAATTATTAAGAATTTTTTTTGTAAATTTGTTTATATATTTTATTAAAATTGAATTAAATTTATTTTTAAATATTAAATTTATTTTTAATTTCAAGTTTTTGTAATTTGTATTTTGCTAAATTAAAATACAATTTTATTAATTTTATAAAACAAATTAATAAATTAAATATACTTAAACTAATAGTTTTGTAATTTGTTTTATTAATAAACTTTTTTTATTAAAATTAAAAAAAAATATAATAATAAATAAAATTCAAGTATATTTATTAATAAGTTTTAAAATTTATTTAAACCTATAAAAATAAATAAAAAAGTTAATTAATATAATATTAAATTTAATAATATATATATTTTTTTTTTATTTGCTTAATGAGTACAGTCCAAAAACAATCTAATATTATACACCAAAGAAATGATCTAAACTAGATGTTAATCATGTGCTTTCTATATATGACTAGTCACTCAGACCAATTAAGAACACACTATGCTAAAACAATAGGAGATGAGAGTAATTCCAACCCACAAATTTTTTCAATAACACCATTCAGATTCCTAGAATCAAAAATAAACTCACTAAGAAATAATCTAATAGATTCAACACTACTTCTAACCTCAGGACCCGACATCCGCCACAAAGCTATAACATGCTCAATAGTGTTCTCACTTAAGAAAAAAGGTTTGGCAGCCTGCATATCATCATAATCCATGCCACCAAAGTCAACTTCAGATCTAAGACAAGCAATATCCTTAGACACACCAACCAAAAGATTGGCAAAATTGTTAGAAACATATTTTATAGAAAAGAGATCTTTTTTTAACTAAACAGTCTTAACAACATTATTATCAAGGAGATGAGATACCAAGGCAACCAAAAAGCCAACAAGCTCAACAATAGACTTTATCAAAGCAGCCAAATCCGAAATTTGCTTTTCCAAAAAGTCCAATTTGGACCTAACAACAGGATCAACAACAGTCATAGGAGGGGCGGAAGCCACCAAAAGAGGAAATTCAGACATAACAGGAGAAGCAAATGCCTTAGCATAAAACAAAAAACCAACAAAATATGATTTGAACACTTTGGAAGCCTTAGGAAAGGGAGATAAAGCAACTTTACAGTCTACAGCCAAGTGACCTGTTTCTTAACACCAAAAACAATTAGGAGTCTCCCACCAGATACAGCACTTTTTAAGCATACCAGTATTGGTAACAGCAAGATCCAAATCAGCTTGGGAGCCAAATGTAACTAGAGCAAAGTGAAGACAACAACCAAAATCAGAAGACCAAGGAATAAAACAAGTCTGGTCACCAATCTGAGAAATCATATTACTGATTTCAAAGGCAGTACAGCCAGGAGAAAAATTGACCAACTTGGCCTTAAACCTATCATGAGACAAAATAGTCTCATTTTGATTCACCAAGGGAAAGATTCTAACACTATCCTTGTCTACCAATATTAACCAATGATTCAAAGCAGACACAGCAGAATCTAACTTCTCAAAATAAACCACCACATACTGCCAAACACCAGCAGGCTTCAGCACAACACGAGTGACACTACCAAACACACTAAGAGCTGTCTTAATGTCAGCAGCAAACACACCCAAGGGCACATTGCACAGTGCAATAGCAGCAGAAGGGAAACCAGACTCAGAAATTACCAAAGACTTGGCAATTTTGAGGGTGGCCAAATGTACAAAGCTTGTAAGTTCAACTAAGAATACAGCTTCCAAAGACACTTGAAAAGCAAACTCCACACAAAACAGCTTCATATTGTCTTTTGATACTGACTTTACACCCAAGAAACCATGTACTGATTGAAAAACAATCTTAACATAAGCCAATTTGATCTTAAAAGTAGCACCAGATACCAGAATGGAGGCCACTCATTCAGTAAACCTTTAATAACTAATAATAGTTTCCCAAGCACCACCAGAAATAGCACCAGAAACTAGAGGAGAAGATGATTCAGTTTCCATTTAATCAGTCCAGTTCTCAAGAACAGATGACTCAACAGGAGAAGATTGCTTTGTTTCTAAAACTGGTGATGATCTACTGAAAGACACCATATTTGGCAACACAGCTAGTGGTTGATTTTGGCCCATCTTGGATGATGTGCTGGATAATGCTATAGAGATTTTATCTAAGATTTTATTGGGAACCACAAAGGAGTTTGGTGTAACAATAGCAGAGGCAAGCAACTGCCCCCACTTTTCTGAACTTTTGGTCTTTTTGATCATTTTTTTTGAAGAGGTGGTAGTAAAAGCACCAGGTGTTGAATCTATAGAGGGGAAGACCAGCTTATTTACTAATCTATTATTAAAAACTTTTGGGCTCTTAGTCAGGGTAGAGGCAACACTGGGACTAATTCAAGTGTGTCTCTTTGAGGGAACTTTGACTGGTAAAAAACCAGCTAAAAATAAGGAAGTTGCTTCAGTGGCTACCAAAGACAACTTATCACAATTACTGGGTAAGGGAAAGACTTTTAAAATGTTCTGCTTAATTGCTTCTACAACAGAAAGAACTTCTCTGGTTGAAATTTTATTAAATATTTTAAGACAGATATTAGGTGCAGCTTTTTTACTCTTTGCTTTGGTCATGGTCATAAAATTAAGGAAACAAAGAGTTAAAAAATATATATTAATATATATTAATAATTATATACTTTTATTTTTAAAATTTAGTAAATTTTATTTGTAACAATTATATATATTTAAAAAAATGGTATATAATATTTATAATATAAAAATTTTTGCAAAACAAAATAATATTATTAGATAACATAGAAAATTAAACAATATTATTTTTATTGTAATAAAATTAAAATTAAAAAAAAACTGGTTTTTAAATTTTATATAAATTTAATAATATTATAAATAAGTTTTTAAATTATTAACTTAATATTTAAATTAGTAATTTCTTAATTTAAAAATTTTTTGAAGATTTTAAAATAAAATTCTTTATATAGTAAATAATATTTAATATCTAGTTTTTTAATATAATAATTAGTTTATTTTGGTGTTTTTTATTTTTTTAATAAGCAATTATAGTTTTTTAACTATATTTTACACTTTTTTGGAGTTTTTTTACTAAAAAATCTTTAATGTTGTAATTTTAGTACTTTTTTTTAATTAATTAGTAAATATAAAACAACAAAAATAAAAATAAAAATAAAAATAGAATATCAATATTTTGTTAATAATTATAATTAAGAATTATTGTTTTAATATTGTTAATAATATTATTTTAATACTATTAATATTATTATTAGAAGTTTTTACTTTTTTTTTAATATTATTAATAGTATTTTGCTGTTAATTCTGTAGTTTAATAGAAGCTAGTAAATTTTTAATAAGCTAATTTATTTTTTAAAATATTTTTTTATACTTTAAATTGTATATATTGTTGAATTTATAATAAAATAGCCAATTTTGTATCAATTATTTTATAAAAAAATTTTATTTATTAACTTTTTAAATAATGTGTATAATTACTTTGTTATAAAAGTCAATTTTTTTACAAAAAATCTCGATTATAGACTATTTAATAATAATAAAATAAAATAAAATAAAATAAACTAAAAAAAAACATGAAATTTATTTTATTACAAGTTTTATGAGTGAAGTCCAACTGTTATCTAGTACATAGAACCAGACTAAATAGAACCAACTAAATACAGCTCATGCAAAGATTACATGTGGCCAGCCACTTAGGCCAGACAAGGCAACACTACACACTTATGGTAACAAAAGCATTACCACTCAAACCAAAGAAAAAGTGACACAATTTGCATCTACCAAACCTAAGAGCAAAAGATTCTATAACACCAAATATATGGACAACACCAGCCAACAACATAGAAACTACACTGTTGAACAAGCCAGAAACTACACCATTAACCCCAACCAAGCCAGCCATTTTTATTTCCACTCTATGCTTGGCCCTAATATTTTAAATTCTGGTGTGCTGCAACTCTACCACAAATCTGACATATTTCATGAGAGTCTAAGTAGCTTTCTTCTTTTCCTCAAAAACTAAAACAGCTTCAGCATACCAATTTTTCATTACAAAACCCTTGTACAATGCTGTATAAAGACTTATATCTAAAGAACATGACAAAAGTGAGAGCAGAACAGCAGATGAAGACAAATGTAAAAGACCAGGCATTGACATTTATTTTTCAGCAGCATCAACCAAAATGTCTCCATAGAGATCAGAGTCATCAGAATAAGCAAAAACATAATCAGAGAACTCCACCTTACCACATAACAAACACAAAACACCAGGATAACTTCAGTCATACAACTTTTTTCTAACTACAACTAGCAGCTGCTTATATACAGTCTTTATTAAATACATGTGCAAATTGGCTGATTTCTTATTGGTAAATCCAGAAAGCATGTGCAAATCAGGATGCCAAATTGTTGCAATAGCATTCCAATCTATGTTCTTAATCATAACATCTAGAACTATATTAAAACCCAGACCAGCCTCCTAATAAGCATAGCATACTGACTGGTGTAAGTTCCAAGCAAAATGATAAACATTGCCAGATATGGCAGTTTTCTCAGCAATTAAAAACCTCTTCTGAATATTAACTAGCAAAGAAAGAGACGAGGAAGTAGCTTTATTAGCCAGTGCATCAGCTCTTATGTTGCCCAATATATCTGAATGTCCTTTAATCTTTACCCACTCAATTGAAATATTTTTGTTTTTAAGAAGATTAACAATTTGCAATCTTTCAATTCAACATTGGTAATGGAAGTCAGGTGTAGTTGAAGAAGCTTCAGAAATGTAGGCATCAATTACAGATTGACTATCTGAGTACAAAATCATTAAACAAAAAGATGGAACACATTCTAAAGCCAAAACCACAGCCTGCAGCTCAGTTAAAGTAGAGGACAAAAGTCCAGTGACCTTAACTCCAATGCCTGCATTCACAGCTGAAAAGTATGCAGCTGCTCTATCTGTTATCTTAACAGAACCAGCACATCTTAAGGACCCATCTGTATAAATCTCAATGTGATTAGACCACACCTCCAGTAGACTATCATGAACCTCAGAGAAATTATCAGAATTCAAAACACTCAGCACATCCCTCTTAGTAGCAGTAGCAACACTGACCCCCCAAAAAACAGTATTGTTCATAAAATCAGACATCAAAAAAAACCAGTAAGGCACAGGGCCTTTCAGGTTCAATTGCTTCCAACACCAAAATGTTTTTCAGTCCATTACCTTCCTTTTC
This sequence comes from Geosiphon pyriformis, assembly GCA_016748015.1. Lineage (NCBI taxonomy): Eukaryota > Fungi > Glomeromycota > Glomeromycetes > Archaeosporales > Geosiphonaceae > Geosiphon > Geosiphon pyriformis. The sequence goes on along the minus strand of JAAOMT010000512.1, from coordinate 1,999,188 downwards.
TTGTCAAGAATTCTGTCTCTAAAAGCAACACCAAAATGCTTCAATAAAAAAACGAATTCATAATACAAAGACTGACCCAAAATACCAGATAATGGAAAATCACCAGACCCATAAAAGGCACAAGGTAAATTATTTGCTAAAGACAATTCATTCACCAAAAAAATTTTCACTATTCCTGCCAAAAAATTGTTTACAGAACTAACACACAACCTAACAAGAAATTGCAAAGGGTTCAGAAGAGACTATCTCAGCACCTGCAAGTCTAAAAATCTATGATCAAACAATTGTCCAAGAATGCTGTGGCCATTAGAAAATGAAACCAGTGATGCCAGCTTTTTTTCAGACTGTACTTGCTCAAAGAGCTTCAAACCATATAAAAAAGGGTGATGCAAGACTTTACTGAGAAAGTCATGCAATAAACCAGCTTTGGCCCTAAGATCTTTTCTAATCATAATATTCCATTTACAACACATATCTAAAGTAACAAAACTGAACTGCATATAATAGCTAACAATGAATTGCAAAACTGCCAAAACCAAATAACAGAATTGTTTGTTCATAATAGCTTTCCTTAACACTATATTAGAAAAAAACCTGACATCCTTATGGGCTTGAGCCAAACTGAACTTAGAGAGACCTTCAGTTGACAGGAAGATACCTAAATATTGGTGTGACTTACTCTTTTTAGCAATCAAAATTGGCAATCCATTGATTAATAGCAAAGCATTCCTAACTTCCTGATTAATAGGAATCACTACTGTCTTATCATTATTAATTAAGATGTCATTGATTACAAAAAATTCACTTGCAATGTTTAAAATATACTGCATAGATGCCTGACTACTTCTAACCTAAATCATATTATCAACAAAAGCACCTGCAGCTAAAAAAGAAGTTTTTCTACCACTTGCCTTAATTCTGCCAGACTTTGTTACAAACTTAAAATTAATTCTATACCTGCACAAGTGCTTATGTCTTTTCACTTCACACAAAAGTGGATCATAAAATATTCTTTAAAGCAGTGGGAAAAAAATCTCCCCTTGATCCAATTCATCATGTACTTTATAACCATCTGCCAAAATCAGTCATCACTCTGTTGACCCAGTCCCCATGAATGCCACTGAAAAATTGGATAAAACATTCACAAATTTTGATGTAACGCAAGCTCACTTGCAAATAATGCCAGTCTACTGAATTATAAGCTTTGTACATATCCTGCAGCATCAACCAAAGCTCTCTGTTTTTCTCCAAAGCATCCTCAATGATTGAGCCAATAGCAAAAATAGGAGACTGGGTTGAAGTACTCTTTAACACCAAAAAATTGTCACCACAAAGAACATTAGACTTGTTACAAGCCAAAAATATTTGATCAGATAGGATCTTAGATAGTATTTTACATGTTGTTTTAATTAATGCAATAGGTTTAGTATTTGTTAGAACACCATTTCACTTATAAGGTTTCGGAATTATTGAAATCCACATTTCTTTCCACAAATTAGAAACTACACCCATACTCAAACACAAATTCAACAATTTCAAAAGACAGGCCAAAACCTCCTCACCACAATGCTTTCAAAGTTCATTAGGTATTTCTGATAATCCAGCTGCTTTATCATTTGGCAGATTATCAACAACCAGAGATAATTCTTCCACACTAATTTTATTCATTATACCAGAAAAAGCATTATCATCTACATAATTCAGAGGCATATATTGTCAAGTTTAGAGATCAGGTATTTTGGGAAGAACCAATCTTTTCCTTGTCCACCCTTTCATAATTTTATTAATCTTAAGCTTTATCTTATTAGGTTTAATCACCAGCTCATCATTCACCACCAAGTGATCCAAAACCATCTTGTGAAAAGGACGTTCAAGAATGCTCTTTATCATCTTTTTTTTGTCAGAACAAAAGTTCTCCATACATTAGTCAATTGTCTTTCTTATAGCAGTATCTCCAGCAATCTTAGACTTACAATACTTGGATTTACAATATCTTTTCTTTATTACTGACAAATGTTTGATCAACTTCATTGAGCTTACACTATTCAAAACTATGCTATCAATCTTGGAAGCTTTGACTACATCAATAGCCAACCATATTTTGATAAGGCAGTTGAAATTCAGGATGTTATCAGAGTTCCAACATTTCACAACCTTTGCAATAAACAGCTTTAATTTAAAGAATTTGAAAGATTGTTTATTTCTCAAACAGTCGTATTCACTATACTAGACTTTAAAAAAAGCTGTGTTAGCAGTCTGTACTATGGCCTCTTCCAATATTTTCCACATTGTGTTCAAGTTATCATTGACTTTTGCCTCCTTAAACATATCTGACTTAGCCAACAACTTGGCAGAAGAGCAGTCTTTAAAGCTTAACCAATGAGCATTATTTGCATCCTTCAATTTGAATTTCCACCAGTTCCAGTTGGCTTGTCTGTGAATACTAATAAGATGTATATCTAGCAGTCCACTCAAACCAATTGTAATGGAAACTGACTTATAATTTGTATCAAAAAACTCAGACACACCATTGACAAAATGTGATGCCACTGCAGATGCCAAATTCTCACTAACTAAAATAAAATCAATTATCTTCTTAACCCCTTTAGAATTGCTCCAGATAGAAGCCTTGGCCAATGAGTGTCCATCAAAAGTATTAACCAGGCCCAAACCCAAACAGAATTTGAAACTTGCACTTTTGCCAGACCCATTTTTATTAAAGTCACCACCCAAAACCACAAAAAAGCTGGAGTTAACCATCTTAGAAATCATAGAATTGATATTAGCAGCTTGTCTGAATCATGTGTTAATAGATGCACCAGCATATAGACCCAAAATTGTAACTGAAAGCTTGTTCTTAAACAGAAGGCATACAGAAATCAAAGGACCAGAAATTTTATCCACTTTCAAAACATGCCAAGCCAAAGAATTGTTCATAATTATAGCAATTCTAGCATCATGAAACCCAACATCCAAACCAGAAGTAAAAACCCAAAGTCCATCAAATTTATTTATGATCCAAGACCTAATGTCAGACCTTAATTTTGTCTCAGTAATAATAGAAATCATGTTACTCAAATTTTTATGTCAATGAACAATGTCCTTTTGTTTAGCTAAATTTGACATATCCCTAATATTACATGTAGCCACTTTCCAACTGAACTTATTTATTGATGTAAAAAATATACCAAAGAACCTGAATTTATGCACAACAGATCCAACTTCCTCAAAATTGAGTCAATAGAAACTTCAAGAGCCACTATCTTAGATTCCAGACTGCCGACTTTGAAAGTAAGAACCTTTGAACTGCTCAGACCCAAATTCACTACCTTTTCTTCTGCAACTGGAAAAGAAGGAGAAAGAGGTGGCTGTGGGACATCCAAAACTATGTTGGTGTCTGAGGTTAACAATGCAAAAGCAGGCACAACTGGGAGCATAACTTGGGACACAGGCACTAAAGGCACCAGCTCAATATCATTTAATCTGTGCAAAATACTTGAAACTTGATCAGTCAACAATTCCAAAGAACGTTCTAGTGAAGCCAAACAATTGGCAATTAAGGAGTCATTCTAAGCAACTATTGGTTTACTTTTATCAGTTGACATACCAGGAGGAAGAGAGCCAGATCCAAAACTGGAAGTGAAACAAGAACCACCAGAAGAAGAAGCAAGCAAAACCACTTGCACCCAAAACTTGCCACCAAAGGCAGCAGAATGGGAGATAGGAACACTTTTTTTCACATACAACTTAGCCAACTGAAGATGACATTCTTCTAAAGGGATTTTTACAACAGGTTTTGAAGACTTGGAAAGAGATACAGTCAGTGTGTTACACTCCAAAGCAGAATGACTGAAGTGCTCACACTTTTCACAATGAACCAAATCCATTCTAGTCCATAAAAGCTTAATGCTACCAAATATCAGCACAGTGTGAAATACAGATTCTAAGTCCTTCTCAGATTTGAAACCAATTACAGCACAGCAAACTCAGTTACCAGACTTTATTAACTGATTGATGACACAAGTTTTCTCACTAGCCCCATCTAAAAGAGTGCTCAAATCATGAGCAGTCATTTTTACTGGCAAAGTAAACAACAAAGCTCTGAATCTATTTCTTGATGCCCAGATATCACAATTTCCCACAGCCATAGCCACATGCACAGAATCTTTCCCAATAAAGAAGAACTATTTAGATGCCAGTTGCTCAGCCTAATCTGAATTAGCAAATTCTACCACAGTTTTTTGCCACATGCCAATAAGTTGAATTTTAATTAACTTAATTTTGCCAAACTCAACTAGAGCAGTGATAATCATTTCCTTTGGTGTGTCTATGGGAATTTTTTTGATGACCAAAGTCCAATCTGAACAGATTTTTTGTTTTTTGAGATTGCTGTTTATGTTGATTTCTTTTTCTCTGGCCAATGATGCAGTCTTAATCATGTTCTTTTCAGAAGTAAATGTTAATCTAATGATCCCCTTAAATTTTAAGGAAGTAATGGCCCCTCCAAAACCATTGACTAATAAAAAAATTTTTTTAATTAACTGAGTTTTTGCTGTTGCTGATTTCTCTTCTATAGCTGAAAGATTAATATCCAAAGCAAATGACTTTTTGACTGACACCTCCACAGAAGTTTTGATGACTTTTGGATCAATCCACTTCTTTTCAAAAAAGATAGACAAGTAAGGAGAGAGCACAACTTCATCATTATTTATATGAAAGTTGGGAGAGCTGAATAGAGAACCAAAAACAGCACTAGTGTTAATTCATTTCACCTTAGGTGTAGTAGCAGCTGAGCCCAAAAGAGATCCACCATCTATACCAGACATGCTAACAATCTTATTCTCACCAGAAAGACTTTTCACATCAGAATAAATACTATTACCAGATCCAGATCTGTTCAAGGATATATTTTTTTCATCACCAGAGTATTTGACATTGCCAAGAACAACTTTCTTCTTTTGAGAAAAGGAACCACCAACAGGACCATAAAAAGTGTTCTTAAGAGCCTTTTTCTTAGTTGTGGTGCTACTAGCAGTAGCCTCCATATCCACAAAAAATGGGTTATTATTAGGTAAAGAAATATTGATATAGACTAAAAAAACAAAAAACTTCTTTTTACAGAAAATGTGCTCTTTGAGGATTTTTGGAGGTAAAAGAGAAAGAAGTTTTTTTGTAATATTTTGTTAAGAAATAAATTTAATAAAGTTATTTCGAATTTAAATATAAAAATATTAACAGTTATTAAATTTAATAGTTAATTAATTTCAAAATATTAGTTTAGAATAGATAATTTTAAAGCAATAATAATTAAAAATTTTGCATTTTTAAAATAATTTTTATTAAATTGATTTGTAAAAAAATAATATTAAGTTAAAATTAATTTAAATAAAATATTTTTTTTTGAAGAGTAAAGCTTTTTTTTATATAGCTTGTTATAATATTATTCTATGATTTAACACTTTTTTTTTCTTAATATTTTAGCAAATTAAAGATATATTTTATTAAATTACAAATTATTTCTATAAACTATTAATTATTTTAGTAAATTATTAAGTATTTTATCAAATTTTTAAATATTTTGGTAAATTTTGATTATATAGTTTAAAATATTACATGATTTAATTATTATAATTTAATTATATTTGTGTCTTTATACAAATTAAGTTATTAATTAAATAATAATTTGGGTAATTTAATAAGATAATAAATTATAATTTAAAATAATAATATATGTTAATTAATAATAAAAATTATAAAAATAATTTTATGCTAATTGATAATTTAAATTTCTGCTAATAATAATATTAATAGAAAATAATTGAATTTTAACAAGATAAATATAAACTTATAAAATTGAACTTGAATAATATGACCAATAAATTTATTTTTGAATAAGTGTAAATTTTAAATATTAAATTACTAATTATAAAAGTTATTTAGTAAGATAAATTAAATTTAATTCTAATTTAACTTGTTTTTTTTTTGTTTTTAATATTTTTATTATATATATATAAATCTTTATAATACAAAATTATTACAATTTTTAATATTATATGTTTTAATAATCTATACTATATTATTAATTATTTATATTATATTTTTATTTGTTATTTTTTTTTTGTTATATTTTATAAGTAATAATAATATTAAAATATTTTATTTTAATAAAAATTCTGGTTTTATAAACTTTAAAATTATAAGATTTGTTTAAAATTTTTAAAATTGTTAACAGATTTTTAATGGTTAAGTTGTATTAAAAACAAGTAATTTGTCTTAATAATTAAAGTTTATATAATTATAATTATTAAAAAATAATTTTTTAAACTACTATAATCAATAATATAACTGCTATAATAATTAATAAAAATAGTAATAAAAATAATATTAATTATAAAAAATGCTTAAATTTAAATATTATTATAAGTAAATATATAATTTATAAATTAATAATATAATTTAGTAATTTAAATTTAAAAATTAATATAATTTGGTAATTTAAATTTAAAAATTTTGGTAGATTTAAAGATTTTATTGATTAAGTTTTTTATATAATAAACAAAAATTCAAATAATAACAATTAACAATATTTAATTTTTAATTTTTTTAATATAATTAATTTATTCTGCTGTTTACTTTTTTAATAAATAATCAAATTATTAATAAATACTTTTATATTTATTCTTATATTTTTATTTAAGTAAACTTTAATATTATAATTTTAATGTTTTTTTTTAATCAACCGATTTAACAAAACAAAAAAAAATCAATAAATAAAAAATTAGTATTTTATTAATAATTATAATTAAAAGTTATTATTTTAATATTGTTAAATTTTTTGAATAAATAGAGTTAATATTCTGTTTAATTATTTTGTTTAAATATTATAGCTATAAATTTAGGCCAATATAATAATAATATTTTTATAATATTAACAAAAAATTAATATTTAAGTTTTAATACTTTAAATTTTTAAGAATTTTTTATTTTAAAAAATTAATAACTATATATATTGTTATTTTAATATATGATTTAACATTTAATTATTGTAAGCATATTTGGCTTTTTAATACAAAATTAAAATTTATATACAAAAAACTAAAGCTAATTATTGATAATAATTTTATAATTCTAAATATTATTAAAAAACCACATATTTTTAATATGATAATTATTTACAAAAATAATTTTAACAAAAGTTTATTAATTTATTTTGGTATAAATATTGTTAATTGCATAATTTTTGGTATTTTATTGATCATAATTTATCTAATAGTATAGACTTTTTGGGTTTGGTTTTAAAAATACTAATATAGCTTTAATTAGCTTAAATAATTGGTTATATATAGCAAACACATAAATTATGTTTAATTTATAATTTGTATGTTGTGTAATTTTAAATAATAATTAAACCACATTTGTTAAAAAAACAATAAAAACCAATTTTTATAATTTATAATATAAACTTTATATTTGTTTTTATAAAATGTAAATACAAAAAAAAGATTTTATTTTATTGAAAAAAATCAAATATTTTATAATAATAATTTTTGATTATGAAAGCTACAAGTTTAATAAAAAAATCAAGCAGATTCACAAACTTGTTTTAATCTTGAAAGACTCGAGAAATGGTTCAAATTTATGGTAAAAATTACAAGGACTTTCTATAAAAGTTAAAATAGATAGAAAATACAAAAAAATAATTCCCAAATAAATTAGCCTAGTTTTTTTGTTTTGCCAATCAATGGAAAAGCCAGTTTTTAACTAATGAAGCAAATCTGCCACATTATTTCTCGGAAACTTTGAGAAACCTTTGGCTTCCATCATTTCCGTTACTTCTTTCGCTTTCTCTACTTTGCCACTTTTCATATACGCCTTGAACAGTTCTTCATAGGTGCTGGGCTCGCGTGATACCCGTCCTTTCTCCTTGTTATCATTATCCAACATATTATTGAAAACTTGTTCGGCATCCTTCCATTTACCTAATTGTCCATAGCCACGAATAAATAAATTTTCGATGTAGGCTGTGGAGTTTATATTGTATGTGTTGATCATTTGAGTATAATGCTTTTCAGCTTCGTCTATTTGTTGCGCATCTATCAAGCTCTCCAATAGTGCCTGATAGATACTCTCGTTGGGCAAAAGTGGATAATCCAAAACAGAATAAAAAATATCCAGGGCGCGTTGAAGATCACCTTGTTTACAGCCGTAGGAGTAAATTAGGGAAGCGTAATGGGTGGGCGTTGGTTTCACATTGTTTTTCTTCATGTCATCAAACACTTGATGTGCCGATTCCATATCGTACGGTTCAATTAATGCATAACTATCAATCAACAATTTCCAGGTATGTTCAGTCGGTTTAATATCAAGTGCCCGGATCCTCTCATAGTAGTACAAGGTTTTCTGTCGATCCGGTATGTCCCAAGTATAAAATTGCATCATGGAGTTGTAGACTCCGACACGTGGCTGAAAATGAAGAGAAGCTTCCATCTCACGAATGAGTTCTTCGGCTCTCTCGTCGGATCGAACGCGTAGACAGGCTGAAACCAAAGCACCATAAGTAATAGCACTTGGTCGAATTTTGTTTTCTTTCATTTCATTCAAAATATCCCAAACAATCTCAAATTTACGCGCCTTTCCCAGTTTACTAATCAGAACGTTGTAGAAATATAAGTTAGGTTTGACATTAAGCCGTTTCATTTCATCATACATGTCAATAGCAACTTGAGCTCCATCAAACTTTGCATTTGTTTCTGTAACTAAGAGACTGGCGTAAGCATTGGCGTTGGGAGCATCTCCTTGGTTAAGAATTTTATAGTAAATCTCAAGGGCCTTGTCAATTTTATTGTTAGCGGAATAAGCAATTAACATGCTATTTCTGGCAATACTTTTACTGTGCCGCTTAACAGGTTCAGGCCAGAATTTACTCATCTCTAAAGCAATTTCATATAGTGTTTCGGCGTCCTCGATATGTTTGGCTTTGCCCATATTTTGGATGCAAAGACCCATCGTTTCAGGAACGATTAAAATGTTTTTTGCAACAAGATCTTTAGTATACTCTATCACAGCATCAGGTTTTATGTTTTCGTGCTTGAAGCACATATCATGCAATTCTCTTGACATTTGTATTTCCGTTTCATTCGGTTCCCTTATATAGCGCTCTATTGCTTTAGTCCATTCCTCTAATCTTTCTGAATTGTACTTTGTCAATCTCCTAGTAATCGAATTCAAAACCTCTACGGAGGGTTCTCGTTGATGAATGTTGGCTTCATCCAATAGCTCAAATAATCGGTTTTCAAATTCTTTTAAAGCAGGTTCATAAGTTTCCTCGTTTGGAGTACGTTCATTGATAAACTTACTGTGGGCCACTCTGAGAAGCATATTGATTGACCAATCGGATAATTCAATATTTTGAATGCCTAATCGTCCTTTTATTCGATCATATGCATTCAATAATTTTCCATTCAAGGCAGGACTAAAGTCTATATGCAGAGACCAAAAATCTAACATAGTCTGCAAATTGTGAAAATTTAGCCTAGAATCTTCCAATAAAGAAGCCGCAATCGTCGTCCACTTTCCCAATATACTAAGACGAAGTTTATTTTGTTCTGCAAGCTGGCTGCTGATATCCCAACATTTTTTTACTGCCTCATCAAATTGTTCATGAGCTTTATAATGATTGACTAAATTTTCCATTAAGACGATATCCGGTAGTTGTCCAGTGCTGAGCATGAATTGTAAGACTTCTTCTACTTTTTTGGGCTGGTGCTTAATTGTGGCGCCAAGATAGGCTGCGAGCTCAGTATATCGAGGGATTATGTTTAAATCACACATATGCTCAAAAATCTCTTTAGCCTTCTCATATTCATCGGCCATCGAATAATGGGACAGGAACACGTCAAAAACTACAGCATTTGGTTTTGGAAGATTTGGGTCAGTTTTCAATTTGTTGAAATATTTCTCAGCTAAAGCAAGTTGGCCATGTTCTGCCAAATTCTTCATCAAGAGTGTATAGCTCCTGATATCAGGTTGAACCCCTATATCTGGTAATGTTTTCTCGATTACGTCAACCGCAGCTTGATAATCACCGCATCGGATACATGCGGAAACAAGATAGTCGTATACATATTTTGGATCATGTTTTGGTAATGACCCAAAAGCATCCTGATATTGTTTGATACATGCTAAAGCACTTGGTAAATCACCTGATCTGCCATATACAGTAATCAAGTTGCTATAAGTGTGGTGATTCAATGGTATATTTTGGTTCAATAGATACCGAAAAATCACCAGACATTCTTCCTTTTTTCCATATTGGCCAAGTGCTCGTAAAAGTCGATTACATATATCTAACCCAAGCGTTACATTAGGTTTTGATATAGCCTCTTTGAATAATCCCATTCCACGTTCCAAAACCTTTTCATCAAATATTCGTGTTATCTGATCCTTTGTTGGCTTCTCATCACCTCCTTCAAGTTGCAAACGTGCGTTAAGGAATGTCATTGTTTTTGTGACCTCTCTTTCTCGATCACAAACTATCTCTAATAAGATATAATATGTGTCATGATCAGGTTCTACTTTATCTTCGATCATTTTTTTATAAATATCCCAAGTTGTGTCCAATGGTGTGCCTTCTATACGCAATTTTCTTTGGGCATTAAACACTGAATTGTAGGTGTTTAAAGAGATTGGAATTTTTTCTGATCTCATCTGATAATAAACAGTGTAGACGTTGGCCAGATCACCTTTTTGAATCGTATTTCGTAATTTCAACATATAATCTGAAGGGGTTACTTCTGTTGCTAAATGCTTACGTGGGGGTAACTCGAGTGAAGAAGCGTCAATTATGGGTAAAACATCATTCCCCTGTGTAACTGAAGCGGTACTGTTAAAACGTTTGTTGGCAAAATTTCCTATCATGTTTAATTTTTTCCATTGTCTTATCCCAATATTTCTTGGTTGTTGTTGTGAACAATTTGGAGTGGCACCAAATCGTGTTCGGCCATAACGCGTTGTTTGAGGTTTTCCGGAAATCGTTAAACGGTTCACGTTTGAGAAACCGTTGGCCTGTAGAGCTATGGTGGTAGTTTTAACACCTACTCCACTGGTTAAGAATTGTCGCGATTTATGACGTGAAAAGGTAGCTAAAACCGCGTTTTGTTTGATATGTTGCATATTGGATAGCTAAGAGCTGATGTTTAGATGTTTTTTTGTTAAATCATCTTTTTTGGTATTCCAAAAAAATTTTTGATTCGGGAAGTCGATCGTATGATTCATTTTCAAAGATGAGTCACTGTTATAATTTTAAAATAGGATTTTGAGAAAGAAAATAAGGGGACGAACATATATCACGTCATTATGAAAGGGAGGGAGAAGGGAATTCAAAATCTCATGTTTCACATGATTTTATATGGCATGTGATTTTGGATTTTTATTAGCCAATTAGAATATAAAAATGTCACATGATTTATTAATCAATTAGAATATAGAAATGCAATATTAAACTATAGTCTTTTTCTTTATTCTCTAATTATAAAACTTTCTAAGGCTTCAGATCATAAAAAATTTACTTGTCTTCTTATTTCTTTTCTGAAATTACTTTATGACTTTATAAAATTAACACTTGTTTAGAATTAACAGAAAAATTATTAATTGAATTAATAGATCATTTTTGTTTAGCTAATTATCTTCATTATCTTAGATATTGGTTTTTTTTGTATAATACAATCAATAAAAGTATTGAAAAATATGCATTACAAATAAACAACAGAGATGAATATAATTGTTTGTAATTAAAAAATAATAGGCATCATATTTAAATATTTTTATTTTATTATAATATTCTAATATATAAAGTAAATTTAAGTAATAATCATCTTTTTTCTTTGTTATAAATAAAAAAAACTCATTATTTTTTGCAATAAAAATAGCTGCTTTTTTATATTGTTTAGATAAACAACAAAAAATGTAAAAATATTTATTAATATTAAAAAGTATTGATATATTTTAGTATAATTTTTTAATTATTATTAAGACACAGATTTATTGATATTTTTTTTATTAAATTTTGAAAATATCAGCAAAAAAAGAGTTTTTTTATCAATATATTGTGTTAAAACTGTTTTTTTAAAGATAAGATCTTATTTTCAAAGAGTAAATAAGATTTTTTTAATATAATAAAAGTTTTTTATTTCAAGCTTTAAATTAATTATTTGGTCTTAAAAATTAAAATAAGAATTATATTTATTAATTAATAATATTATTTTAACAAGTTTTTGAAAAAGTGTTATTATACTACAGTTAATTAAATTATATATTAATTGATCAAAAACATCTATATAAACTTCTTTCTCTCTTACTTCCAAAAAACCCCAAAAAGCATTTTTTCAAAAAAGAAGTTTTTATTTTTTCTTGCTATTTCTTGCTAACATTTCTCAATCAAATAATTCTTTTGTGGTGAATCTGGCTGCTGTTTCAGGTAGTGCTATGTCTAAAAAGAAGGTGCCCATAGAGATTTTTTATAGTTCTATTAGGAGTTTTTTTTTCAGAAGAAAAGAGTTTCTGTTGGTAATATTAAGCATTTTGAAGATGAAAAAGATATCTCTTTGGTCAAACCTGGTCCCAGTCATGGTGTGTATTCAGATATGGACAGTATATCTGGTGATAGTAGGAACAATAATATTTTTTTTGGTGTTGGCAATAGTTCTTTTTTTGGTTTAGCAACAAACATCCCTAAAGCTAAAAAAGTAGATACCAACCTGGTCTGTGGCTTTCCTCTTGGCTCAATCAATTATTACATGGATAAAGATGATGGGCTTTTCTCTCCTTCTCTTAAAATCTCTCTGGAAAAAAAATGGGTTGACCCAAAAATTGTCAAATCTCAAGTTGAAGTGTCTGTCAGAAAGTCTTTTGCTCTTGATATTAATCTTAGTGCTGTGGAAGAGAAATTGATAATGGTAAAGACTCATTTTATCAGAAAAATTTTCTCATTAGTCAATGGTTTTGGAGAGGCCATTACTTTCTCAAAATTTGAAGAGATTATCTGATCAACATTTACTTCAGAAAAAAGCATGGAAATGACCACTTCATTGGTCAGAGAAAAAGAGATTATCATAAACAGCAATCTTAAGAAACAAGGGATTCATTCAGATCAGACTGTAGTAATTAAAAAAATTTCTATAAATATGTCAAAGAAGATGATCGTCGCTGCACTAGCTGAGTTTGGTGAAATTAAGTTGATCAAAATTTAACTGATTGAAATGTAACAAAAAGCTGTAGTGGAGTTTGCTGAATCAGACCAAGCTAATTTGTTGGCCTTTAAGTGGTCATTTTTAATTGGTAAAGATTCTGTACATGTAGCCAAAACAGTGGAAAATTGTAAGACTTGAACTTCAAGGGATTGGTTTAGAGCATTTTTGTTTACTTTACCAGTGGGAACAACAGCACATGATCTTGGGACTCTTCTGGAAGAGACTAGTAGAAAAACCTGCATTATAAACAAATCTCTGGAAACTGGTAATAAGATTTGCTGTATTGTGGTTGGTTTTGAATTTGATGATGATTTGGAATCTGTTTTTCACACAGAACCTATCTATAATGGAATAAAACTGTTTAGGGCTAGAATGGATTTGGTTTATTGTGTGAAGTATAGGCATTTTGGACATTCAGCTTTCAAATGTGATGCTTCAAAAGTACTTGTGCTATTGTTATCTAAGAAATCATATAAAAGAATTGCTTCAGAGAAAGCTCACTTTTAGCTTGCTAAGTTGTACAAGAAAAAAGATGTTTTAATCTCTCATTCTGCTGCCTTTGGTAGCAAATCTTGGGTTCAAGTAGTCTCACTGGCTTATTCTTCTGGTAGCACTCACTTCAAGTCTGGTTCTAGTTTCCCTTCTCTTGGCATCTTACATTTGGGTAGTACTCTTCCTTCTACTTCAGATAATAACTCTGGCTTGAGTAATTGTTTAGCAGTATTAGAACACTTTTTGGAGCTTTTGTCAGATCAGATTTCTGTTTTGTTGAAAAAATTGAGCTTTGTGGAGTTAGTGTCTTTGACTGTATCTCCTTTTGCTTCTCCTCCAGTTGTCTCTGTTTCTTTAGCTTTTGTTCTGAATTCTGATATGGTTTTAAACAATGTGTTAGTGTTATCCACTTCCTTTTTCTCTGTTGGCTCAGACTTGGTAGCCAATTTTAGCTCTAGTAGTTCTAAAGTTCTAACCACCAAAATGGGTGAATTGGAATCCAAAATAGTGGCTTTGGAGGCTTCTATTAATTCAGTTTTGAAAAGATTGAATTGTCTGTGTTCTGGTTTGGATTTATTGACTCTCTTTTCATCTCAATAATAGGTTTTGTTTGGAAAATTGCTACATGCAATGCCCAAAGTATGAACAATTCTGTAAAACAGAAAGACATTGTTCATTGGCATAAGAATATGGGCAATTTGATTTTGATTATTACTAAAACTAAGTTGAGTAATAGAGTTTGTCCATGGATTGCTGATAAGTTTAATGGTGTCTGTGTTTTTACTTTTGGTTTGAATTCTGAACACTTGGGTTCCAGTGTTGCTATCATCATAGATTCTTCTTTGGCAAAACATGTGTGCAAAGTTTTTAAAGTGCCTGGTTGAATCCTATCCATTAGACTTCTTTTCAAAAATAAACTTTCTGTGTTGGTCTTAAGACTTTATGCTGATGCTTTATCTGGGGTTTGGTTTTCACAGGCTGGTGAAATCAACTCTTTTATTGCAAAGGCTATTAATGAATCTTCTTTTATTATCCTTGGTGGTGACTTCAATGAAGATAGTTTACGAAAATGTACTAGTTTTAAAAAGTGTATCAGTTTGGGGCTGGTCAATTCTTTGATGGGTAGTTCATCTGTAGATTGTCCTACATGAAGTAATTCAAGAGGTGCAAAGAAGACAATTGATTATATTTTAGTTTTATCAAACTTAGTCAATATGATTGTGGGTCGTAATGTCATGGACATTGGTAATCATTTTAACACTGATTATTATGCTGTTTCTGTTTTGGTGGGTCTGGGTGGTTTGCTAAACACTTAGTTAAACTTTTTTCACAAGCAGACAAATAAAAATTGCTGAAAGTTTGATTTTAATAGTGCTAATAATGCAAAGTAGGACAAGTTTAAAGATGCTACAACAGCCAATGCTGCTGTGTTCTCTGAAAATTTTACTATTTCCAAGCATCTCTTGGACTTGGATGTAATATGAAATACAATTTGCAAAGTTATGTCACTTTCAGCTGATGAGATATTTAGGAGGAAATGGTTTAAGGACTTTGACAGTGTTTTCACCAAAAAATCTTCAAGGTTTCATAAGCTTGAGCTTTTGGTCTCGAAGATTGCTAAGGCCTCTTGTAAGGGGGATGGTGATAGGTTTGCTTTCCTTATGAGATGTTGGGATTCTTTGGACAATGTTAAAGCTTCAATTGTGTAAGAAATTGTGGACTCTGGTGCAGGTTTTGATTGTGTTTGCTTGGCTCTTTTCAGTGTGTGAAAAACATATTGTGCTTCCAAGCTTGCTAAGTCTTTGTAAACTAAAAAATCAAGAATAAGATTGGTTATTGATAAACAGATAGAGAATTTTGCAGTCAACAAAGACAACACAATCAAAAACATATTGGAACATCCTTTTCCAAAAGTGGTTTTGGACCATCTGGTGGTTAGAAATGAATTGATTCTGGAACCTAACTTGATTAAGACCAAGGTTGATGTTGTTATGAAAGACTGGACCAGAAAATGCAATGTGGTAAAGGATTTTTCCGATAATTGGTCTTGTCAATATTGGTCATTAGAGTACATTTTTGATAATGCTTTTTCAAATGTAATGTGCTCAGTTAATTTTGATAAGCTATTCGAGGTGGTTTTTAATCTGCCTGATGGCAAAGCTGCTGGTCTTTTTGGAGTGTCAAACAAGCTTTGAATACATTGTGATGAATTGGTTTTAGATATGCTTTTGGTGCTTTTGAACTCCTGGTTGTTTTATGAATTAGTGCCTAGTGCTTGGAAAAAAGCTTGGATCTTGATGATTCCAAAACCATATGAATGGGAGGAAGTTTTTACAAACACCTGACCTATTGCCTTAATTGAGACTGCTCGCAAAATCCTTTCCAAGATTCTCTCGAACAGGATTTCTTTGGCATATAGCTCTTTTGATGTCTTGTGCAAAGACAATTTCTTAGTTCTAAAGAATATAATGACACAATTTCTCATTTTTGCCATTGGTTCAGTTATTAAGAATGCTTTAGAAAAGAACCATGAACTTTGGCTGGTTTTGCAGAACATGTGAAAGGCTTATGACTCTGTTGGTTGGGAGCATCTTAGGAACAGTTTGGTTAGGATAAAGATGTGTGACAAGTTTATTGGATTTTTTGGTAACATTCACAATGATCATGTTAACAGGGTAATGACAGATTTTGGTTTGACAAATGGATATCAAATGCATGATAGTTTGGATCAGGGGGAGGTGTTTTCACCACTTCTTTGGTGCATATTTTAAAGGTCAAGAGACAGAAGAGCATTTGTGGATATAAGCTGAACTTTTATTTTGTTGCCAAGACTGGTCATTTGGAATCTCAAGCTGAATTAACATTTTTTCTTGCTGCTGGTACTTTTGTTGATAACACAATTTAGATTGGTAGCAGCCAAGCTGCAACCCAACACATTCTTGATGTTGCTAGCAAATTTTTTCAGATCAATAACATATCTATTAACAATGACAAGACAGTGGCAATTCTCATTAATTGCAGAATTATGTGTCCCAATTTGTCTATTAGCAGTTTGCCTATATTCATTGCCAAGAAAGGAGAGTCTCATTGCTACCTGGAGATTTTTTTGTCAACTGAGAGTTTGTTAAAGCCTAGTTTGGCTAAGGCCAATGCTGATGTTAGATTTTTTGCCAATCTGGTTTTAAGAAAAACTATTTCTAATAAACAGTTCTTGTATTTGGTGTTGGCAGTTCTTCAACTTATTGTTAGCTACAAAACACAGTTCAGTTTTGTTCCTATTAGCACATGTGATAAGTGGGACTCTTTAATTTGCAGAAATTTAAAGCTAAAGTCTGGTCTACCTTTAGATTTTCCCAATAATGCACTTTATTATCCTTTATTATATGGTTTGAAGACTTTCAAGCAAGTCCAAGCTGAAAACAAGGTTGCTTCTGTTGTGTGCTTTGTGAATTCCCTTGGGATTTTGAATCAGTTGTTTTTGTACAGGTTTCATAACTTGCAGGTTCTGTCTTGGGGTCCATTCCACCTATTGGTGTCTCCAATGTGTATAAAAGTCAGTGCTTCTAATAATTTTTTGGCAAGTGTGGTTCATATTTTTCTTGGGTGTGGTCTGTCTTTGGATGGTCATGTGAATAATTCTTTCCATTTTTGTGGTAGAATGCCCATGTCTTCTGTTCTTGGCAAGACTGATTATTTTAAGTTTTTTCTGTCTTTTTGGAAATATGGTATTGCCTTTGTTGACCAACTTTGTGGTAAAAATGAAGCTGTTTTTGATTAGAAGACGTTTAAGCATTGGAAAAAGCTAGATTCACATGGCCCTATTTCTAAGTAGTTTAGACTTTCTGTTAACTTTCTCAATAGTGTTGCTTCTTTTTCTGTCTGTTTTTTTCTGTAGGTGCTGCTGAGTCTTTGGATATTTTGGAATCTAGTGAGTTTGAATTGATTTATGATCAGTTGCTAAATCTTAAGACTGATTGCTTTTCTGTCTATATGGATGGATCTCTGAGAAGCTTGAAAAGTGTTGATATGAGAGCTAGTGCAGCAGTTTTTTTCGAGAACATAAGCTTGAATTTGAGTGTCAGTGTATCTGATTTGATGTTTTCTACTTTGGCTGAGCTGTAGGCCATTGCATTGGCTGTTAAGTATGTCCCTCCAAATAGCTCAGTTGGTGTCTTTACAGACAGTCAGGCTGTTTTGGATGCATGCAAATCAGAATTGGGTCTGGTTTATCCAGATTTTTGGAATTGCTGTTGGGTTGAGTGTTGGCACATTGTAAACATTATCAGGAAAAAGAATTTAAGTGTTAGCTGGCATAAAGTGAAAGGTCATTCAGGTGTCATGGACAATGAGTGTGCTAACACATTTGCTGACACAGCATTTCTCTCTCTTTGGTGTCTTATTCCTCGTGTAAAGAAACATCGTATTTTAGCTGAAGGTAATGTTGTTTCTGATAACTCTAGGCATTTTATTTGTGGGGTCTTTTGGTCTATTCTTCGTGCATGCTGGGAGGTCAGTTCAGGTTCTAGGGTTTTAAATAAGAGTTTCAAATGTTGATTGGCTTAACTTGTTATTGGTGTGACACCCAGACTTACACATGGCTGCTGATTTTATCAGTAAATCTATGGCTAGTACTCGCAAATATTTCATGAAAGCTTTATATCATCAACTGCCAGTTGCTATTTGGAAGCAATTGTATGACAGATGCTATCTGAGTGTACTGTATCTATACTGTAGTGAGGTTGAAGTCTCTGATCATGCTTTTTTTTGCGTGGTCAATAATTTTGTTTATTGTCATCTATTGAATGCTCACGCTGCTGCTTAGAGTGCAGCTTTTTGGTCTTTCTATCTTCTCTTCAAGTGTTTCTCAATTACTGTCTTCCTGTATCTCAAATGTCATGATTTGCACAGCTCTTTGCAAGAGATTTGTTTTCAAAGAATGACTTTGAGAAGCTATCTCTGTTTTTGGAGGTGCAAAGTTAGTTAGTCGGAAGGTTGTTGAATTTGTTCATAACTTGTGTTTTGCTTTTAGGAATGAGATTTGGTTGGTCTATGCTAAGCATCAAGCCTGCATAGAGACAAGTAGAATGATACCACAGAATGGTTCAGCTCCAGCTTCAGTTTTAAGGCTGTTTGCAGTGCTTTCTAAAAGTGTTGTTAGGTTACTGGGTATTGCTAAGACAATTGGTGTTGGTTATGAATTTCGCAAGTCTTATTTGTTTTTTTTAGGTATTGGTGACTTATTCTCAATGCATATAGACACTTAGTATGGTCCTAATTGGCCCGAGTAGCTGGTTGCATGTAGAAAATATATGATTTATGTTTAGTTTAGATCAGTTACTTAATATATTGTACTAGGTAGTATTTGAATCTCACTTGTAAAATGAATAAAAAAAAAACATTTATTTTAATTGAAAAATAATTAAGATCAAATACACAAAACATTTTATAATATTTAAAAATGTTTTTTATATAATGAAAATTTTTATCTGAACTTTTATTAACTAAAAAAATTCAAATAAGTTTGATTTAACTATTAATTTTCAATATTTTATTAAAATATATATTTTATATTAATAAAATTAAGTTATTTATATAAGTGGCAGAATTTGTATTAACTTTATAATATGAATAAATAAAAATTAATAGTTAATTATTACAAAAAATATTATTTGTATTACTTAGATTTATTAACAAATAGACTAATAAAATTAACTTTTACTGTATATTAATTGAAAAATTATAATCTAATAATATAATTGGTTCTTGAAAATTTTACATAATTTGAAAAAAAATTTTAATTGTAAAAATACTATTACTCATAGAAAAAAGAATACAAAAAAAATAGTAGGAAAAATAGATAGAAAAAAATAGACTAATAAGAAAATAGTATTTAGCATATAAACACATTGTTAATGAATTAGAGCATATTGTTTAGCAATATAAAACATTGTTAAAGAATTATAATATATTGTTCAGCAATGAACACATTGTCAAAATTACAGACATATTGTTTAGCAATGTAAACATTGTTCAAGAAATTATGGCATATTGCTTATGAATATACAAGATCTTGTATAACATAAATTATATATATATAATAAGAATATTAAAAGCAAAAAAAGTAATTTTAAAAGAATTTAAAATTTTTTGAAGAATTCAATAGAGTTTTATTAATTTAGAATAATCTTCTTTCTTCTCTATTTATTAACCCTCATTTTAAGAATAGTTGCTATCAATTGAAATAAAATTATATAAATAAAATATCTTTTCAATTTTTTAAATTTATATTATTGTTATTTGTTTGAAAATCTAATTATTTATTCATTTATTAACACTTTATATTAATAAAATCTAACATTTAACCACACTGAAACAATAGCTCTTGATTATGGTTATTAATAAAATATTAATTTCTTATTTTTTTTTCATTTTCTTTTATTTTCTTTTATTTTATTTTCTTTTATTTTATTTTTTTTTGTTTGTTGATTTACTACTGATTAAAGAAATTAATGCATGGAGTACTGATATTAGGATATAACACTAGTAAAAAACCCAGAAATAAGAGTAAACACTCATAATTGAGAATAGCTTATCAAAAAATTGCTGGCCATTATGCTGAAAAAAAAATTGATGGAATTGTGATTTTGAAAAATGACTGAAAACAATACTTGAATTTTTGTCCATTATACAAAAAACTCAACCAAACTTTTAGATAACCAAAACCTTTAGATATCACCAAACATATTAGTTATTGAGCACCAAGTTACAGATTTGTTATTTGATTTGAGATCCCAAATATCACTTGTAATAATACCAAAAAAAATTTTGGCCTTGTTATACTATAAAATAATTACAAATTAAATAGAAAATAAAACTGCAAATTGTTTAGCTTTTTTTACTGAAGCAAAACAATAGTGTTTATTAGAATGTTTTTTTTTATTTTATAAAACAAAAATAATTGCAATATTAATTAGATAATAATAGACTTTTACTACTATTGTAGGTAATTAATATAACAAAAAATAATTATTTAGAAAAAATATTCATTATATTTAAATTTAAAACTTTACAAAAATAATTAATAATTCTAATTTTTATAATTTTTTTTTTGTCTGCAGTTTTAAACTTAATATATTCATAAATATGTTTATGTAATTTTAAATATTGAATTAAAAAAGATATGTAATTAAATAAATTATATTTTATAATTTCTTAATGTTGTTTTAAAATTTTTGCTTTTTTTGCCCAACTTTTACTTTGGTATTTTACATAATATTTATTTTTTTTATTTTTTTAGTCTTATTATGCAAAATTTTTTTGAAATATGTAATACAGATTAAAAAACTATGTTAAGTTTTTAAGTTAGTAATAGAATTATAGATTTATTAAAGCTTAACAAGTTTTTGTTATTTGTATTAATAATTTTTACAGCTTTTTTTTATGTTGAAGCATTAGAAAAAATTATGTTATCTATAACAATTTTTTTGATTGCCTTTAAAATAATTAAAGTTAGAATAGTTTAAATAATTTTAAAGTTTTTAAATAATAGTATTGGTTATAAAAAATGCAAAAAATCTTGAATTAAAATTAAAATTATTAGGTATTTTTCAATTTTTTTTTTAATTTTTTGCATAAATTTATGTTAAATCTTTTTTTATATATTAGTATACTTGATATATAAATTGAATTTTTAATATATTAAATTTTTTGTATTTATTATACAACTATACTTAATATATTACAAAATTTTTGGTCTTAATTTGTAAAAATTTTATAAATATAAAACTTGTTATATTATAATACAATTAAAAAAGCTTACATATTAAGAAAATTTAGTAATAAATAAAATTAAAAATACAATATTAAAGATATAATAGATCAAAAAATAAAAGACACAAATAAAAAATACACTAAATTAAAAAACAAAAAACATATTAGATTAAAAAATAGAAGACACATTAGATTAAACACAAATTTGTAGTTATTTTTATATAAATAAAACAATTTTTTTTTTTATTAATGTTTTATAAGTAAGATTCAAACACTACCTAGAGCTATACATCAAAGAAATGACATAAACTAAGTGTGAATCATGCTCTTTCTACATGTGACCAGCCACTCAGGCCGATTAGGACAACACTATGTTGTTATATGTACCAAAACAGAATCACCAATACCAGAAAAGAAAGAACAATGTTTACAAAAGCCAAAACAAACACCAAGAGCATTAGCCACACCAAGTAGTTTAACAATGCCAGCCAAGAACCTAGAAGCTGAGCCAGAAACTGAGATAGAAAATAAACTGTTAAGTGGGATGAGATTATTACTTTCCATAAATGCACAATATTTAACCCAAATCAACCAAATATCATTCCTGAAAGTGAGACCAAAGGAATGCACAAACTCAACAATATTTGAACTAGCAACCTTGGGGGCCTTGAAAACAAAGACAGCCTCACAAAACCATTCACTAAAAACAAACCCTTTAAAGAGAGCCATAGACACAGAGACATCAAAGGCACAAGAAGACAACAATTACAGCATGCAGAAAAAAGAGAAAGATAGGCCAGAAAGCATCATTCAAGATTTTGAACATGTATTTAATATCTGAAAATGCGCAGAGTTATCAATCTCGCAAGAGAAAACGTGATCCGATGTCTCTACTTTACCACAATATAAGCACAATACACTAGGATACCATCTGTTATACAGGCGTTTTCGAACAGCAACAGGCAGCTGGTGGTGCAATGCTTTCATAAAAAAAGTGTATACATCTGCTGTAGGCCTACTAGTGTGACCAGCAACTATATGTGAATCAAAATGCTATACCAGTGAGAAGCAGAACCAATCAATGTCTGCAAGCAAACTGGCAGGCAAAAATTTAGAACCAGAACCAATTTCCCAGTACACACAATAAACGGAACGAAAAATATCACGAACAAAATGTCTAGAATTGCCAGAAACAACACCACTGTCTGCCAACAAGAAGTGTGCATTCAATTGTAAAGAAAGAAACCAGCCAGAGTGAGAAGAAGCCCCAGCAATAGCATCTGCATATTCATTTCCAATCACACCAGAGTGACTTTTTACCTTGTGCCATTCTACCCTCAAATTCTTGCCATGAATAATGTTTACAACAAGCTGGCGTTCAAACCAACAATGATTGCAAAAATCCAGACAGACCAGATCTAGTTCTAACTTACAGGCATCCAGAGCAGCTTGACTATCAGAGAACAGACAAACAGAGCTGGAATGGGGAACACACTCCAGTACCAGTGCAATAGCTTGCATTTCTACCAAAGTAGAAAACAACAAACCTGAAACACCAATGCCCAAACCCAGATCAATATTACTGAAAAAAACTCCAGCTCCAGCCATACAATTTTCGGTACCAAGGTTCGTCAGAGACCCATCTATATAAACAAAAATGTTACCAGGAAGAACTCAGGAAAGCTGATCATGAACCAACACAGAGCCAGAAGAGTCAAAAATATTCTGAAGACCCTCACCAACCAAAGCAAAAGAAGGAGCATGAAGAAAAAACATACCAAGAAGAAATTTGACAGAAAACACAAACCACTCAGGAGTCAGACCACAGGGGGCCAACCTCTTCCACCACTTGAATTTGTACCAGTCAAATACAGCACCATGTTGATCACAGAGTTGGTTAACAAAGACAATACCATATTGCCAGAGTGAAGGAAAGAACTTGATAAATCTAGACTCATCGAGAATGGCAGACATGGGCACTCCACCACAAAGCCGAAATGGACTATCAAAAGAACCACTCAAAGATAAATTGCAATTGAGGAAAATGCGAATAACACCTGCCAAGAAGTTATTCAAAGGGCTGACTCAAACACAAACAAGAATGCTTAAAAGATAAACAGGGTGCCAACACAAAACTTGTAAATTATGAGACCTGTGAAAGAATAGGCGACCCAAGATCCCAACTGAGTTCGCAAAACAAATAAGAGAAGTGACTTTACTTTCCGATTGAATTTGGGCAAAAGATTTCAACCCATAGAAAAAAGGGTGATGGATTGTATCACTAGGAAAATCAAGAGGCAATCCAGATTTGGACTTCAAGCCTTTATGAATCAAAGCATCCCACTTGTTATACACACTGACAGGAACAAAACTAAATTGAGTCCTATAACCGATAATAGGGTGAAGGACAGCAGACACCAAATATAAAAACTGTTTATCCAATACAGCCTTCTTCAGAACTAAGTTGGTAAAAAACAAACATCTAAATGTGCTTTTGCCAGGCTGGGCTTTGACAGTCCTTTAGATAACAAAAAGATACCCAAGTAATGATGTAATTCACCTGATTTGGCTATAGAAATAGGAGACCCACTGATGAAAAGAGAAGGTGCACTGACATGGATATTAATTGGAATGGCCACTGTCTTATCATTATTAATAGAAATATCATTGATGCAGAAAAATTCACTAGCCACATTAAGAATAAGCTGAGTAGCAGCCTGACTGCTACCCACTCAAATTGTATTATTCATAAAAGCGCCAGTAGCAAAAAAAGATGACAATTCAGTCTGAGACTCTATACAGCCTGTCTTAGCAATAAAATAAGAAATTAGCCTGTAACCACACACACTCTCTTGCTTCTTAACTTCACACAAGAGAGGATCATAAAATATATGCCAGAGAAGAAGCAAAAACACTTCCCCTTGGTCCAAGCCATCGTGTATATGATAACCATTTGTTAACCCAAAATCAATCATAACTTGGTTGATATGACCACCATGAATATCTCCAAAAAATCTAATAAACTTGCAGCACATCTTTATTCTAACCAAACTTTTCTTAAGATGTTCCCAACCAACCAAGTTATATGCTTTTCGCATATTTTGCAAAACCAGCCAGAGCTTCTGGTCTTTTTCAAGAGCATTCTTGATCACCGAACCAATTGCAAAAATGGGAGATTGAGTCATAGTGCCTTTAAGAACTGAAAAATTGTCCCCACAAAGAACATTAACTTGCTACATGCCAAAGAAATTCTGTCAGAAAGAATCTTGGAAAGGATTTTTTGAGCTGTCTCAATTAGAGCAATAGAACAAGTGTTTGTGAGCACGCCCTCCCATTCATAAGGTTTGGGAATTATTGATATCTAGGCATTCTTCCATGCACCAGGCACTGATTTACTACAGAAACAAGAATTGATAAACACCAAGAGCATATTAAGAACAGATTTGTCACAATGCTTCCAAAGTTCATTGGAGATGCCTGAGAGACCAGCTGCCTTTCTGTCAGATAGGTTAGAGACCACGCCAAATATTTCATCAAAACTAACACAGCTTATAACATCAAAAAAAGCACCATCAAAAACATATTCCAAAGGCTGATATTGGTGAAACCAATCTCCTGGAATATCAAAAACCATTTCACATTTACAAATCCATTCCTCCATAATCTCATCCACCTTAGTTTTAACAGGACCTGGTTCCAAATACAGCTCATCACCAATGACCAAATAATCCAAAACCACCTTGCAAAAAGGTTTCTCTAAAACACTTTTAATAGTATGATCTTTGTTAGATTCAAAGCTTTCCATCCTCTTATCAATAGCAGATTTAATTTGTGAAGCTTCAGCACATTTCACTTCTGACAACTTTAAGGCACAATAAGATTTTCTGGTTTTGGACAAAGCTGAGCAAATGTTGTCAAAAGGAGACTTTGAGAAAAAAAGAGACCTCACTACAACAGCATTAGCAGAATCAAGCAATTCCCAAGTATCAAGCAGTAATACAAACTTATTACAATCAACAGAATGGAAAGCCTTGACTAATTTAGACACTAAAAGTTCTAACTTATGAAACCTGGACGAATGCTTAGTGAAAATACTGTCATAATTTTTAAACCATTTTTTCTTGAATATTACATCCACCAAAAAGCACATAGTTTTGCAAACAGCATCTTACATTGCATCCAAATCTGACAGTTCCCTGGCAGCCATGAAATCAACAGAGAACATGGCAGCATTAACCGCTATTTCATCCTTAAACTTTGACCACAAAGCATCATCAGTGGTATTATAATTGTATTTCCAGCGGTTCTTGTTAGCCTGTTTATGAATAGAACACAATTGTGTGTCCAAGAGGCCACCCAAACTAATTGATGCAGAAACGGCTTGGTGGTCAGTATTAAAGAAATTGACCACATCCAGAATATTGCGATCCACAATAGCATTTACTAAGTTGGGAGACATGAAAAGATAATCAATTGTTTTTGTCACACCCTGGAAATTACTCCATGTTGGAAACTTTAAAAATGGACTACTAACAAAAGAGTTGACCAGACCCAAGCTACCACACTTTTTGAAACTGGCACTCTTATGCAAACCATCTTTATTGAAGTCACCATCCAAGACAACAAAGAAGGAGTTATTCACAGTACCAGCAATTAAAGCATTCATGTCATTGGTCTGAGAGAAGCACACCAAAGCTGATGCGCCAGCATACAGACCCAAAATAGAGACTGAGAGTTTATTCTTAAAAAGTAACCTGACAGAAATGAGACGACCAGAGACTTCAGAAACTTTACACACATGTTTGGCCAGAGCAACATTCATAATAATAGCCACGCCTGAGCCGAGATAACCTGAATCCAAACCAGAAATAAAAATCTGAACACCAGCAAACCTATTAGCAATCCACAGACAAACTTTATCCTTTAACTTTGTTTCTGTAACTATTGAAACCATATTGTCTATGCTTATATGCCAACAAATAATGTCGGCTTGCTTAGAAGAATTATTCATCCCTCTAATATTGCACATAGCTATTTTCCACATGAAACTACTTATTGAGATAAAAAAAAAACTGCAGAACCCAAGCCAGTACATATCTGATCAAACTTTTCCAAAACCAAACAAACCAAAGCCTCAAGAGCCATCAACTTTGACTTCAAACAGCCCATCTTTGAGGTTAAAATTTTTGAACTACTCGAACTTAATTCTGAAGTACTAAAGGAAACCAAAGAGAAGGGAAGAAGTACTGGCTTAAGATCATCTAGAGCCATGTCCGAATCAACCTCCACAGTTGCCACAACTGGGACCACCAAATTCTGAGAGGAGGAGGCAAAAACTGGGGGCACCAAGACCAAATTTTCAAGTTTACTCACAATATCAGACACCTTATCCACAAGAAGCTCCACAGAACACTCCAAAAAAGCAAAATGAGCCTCCAAAGATGTACTAGCAGGAACCATATGAAGAAAGGGACCAATCACATCTGAGGCACCAGAAGAAAGGGAGCCAAAACCAGAATCAAAACCAAAGTAAGGATTATTAGATGAGGGTGCAAGAGAGACTACTTGAGCCCACAATTTGCCACCAAAAGCAACTGGTTAAGCAATAGGCATACCTTTTTTCGCATACAATTGGGCCAACTGGAGGCAGTTTTTATTAGAGACAACCCTTTTAAAAGACTTGGAAGATTTAGAAGTAGAAGTGACCTTAACATCACATTCCAAAGTAGAATGACTGAATTTTCCACACTGCTCACACCGAACCAAATTCAATCTAGCCCAAGAAAGCTTCACACCACCAAGGATTGGTTCCATGCAAAAAGCAGACTCCAGCACTTCATTAGACTCAAAGCCAACCACTGCACAATAAAACCTATTTCCAGTCTCCAAAAAACAGTTGATTATGTAACTTTTTCTATTAGCCCCATCCAACAGATCACCAAGATCATGGGCAGTTGTTCTCACAGACAAAGTAAACAAAAGTGCCCTAAATTGATCTCTAGAAGCCCAAGTATCACGATTACCCACTGTCATAACCACACGAACTGAGTCTTTACCAATTAGGAAAGACCACTTAGCAGCCAAAGACACAGTCTGTTCCAATTTGGCGAATTCTACCACAGCCTTCTGCCATAAACCAATAAGTTGAATTTTGATTGACTTAATTTGTCCAAACTCAGATACTGTGGCAATAATCATTTCTTTTGGCATATTCATGGAAATTTCCTTAATTACTACAGTTCAATCTGAGCAAATTTCTTGTTTCTTAAGATCACTGTTTACTGTGATGTTATTTTCTCTGGCCAATGAAGCAGCCTTTTCCATGCTTGCTTCAAAAATGAAGGTAGATTTGATGATCTCTTCAAATTTTGAGGGGGTAGTGGCCCTCCCAAAACCATTGATTCCTGAAAATAATTTCCTTATGACATGAGTTTTGGCTGTTGCTGATTTCTCTTTCACAGCTGAAAGATTGATGTCCAAAGTGAAAGATTTTTTTACAGCCACTTCCACCTGAGTTTTAATGATTTTGGGATTAATTCACATCTTATCCAAAGAAAAAAACCTATGGGAGGGAAAAAAAACCTCTTTTTCTTCTTCTATGTCATAATTAATAGAGCTGAGGGGGGAGCCAACAATTGCACCATTATTGAAACATTTGGCTTGAGGTGTATTCATCTTGGAATCAGATACTCCTTCACCTTCGGAAGCCTCCCCATCAGTATCCATGCTATTAAACTGCCTAACCACTTGACCAGATCCACTATCTTTAAGAGTTGCACTATTACTTGATAACTTAGCACCACCAGGAGGTTTCTTGATCTTATAACTTGAACCACTACTAACTGAACCAGAAGTTGGAACTCTGGTCGACCTTCTTTTAGTACCAGTACCACTTATGGGAGCAGCCAAGTCGACAACAAAAGGATTTGTTTCTTGTAAAGTAATAGAAAACAGTATGAAATAACAGAAAAAACTTCTTTTGAAATATGCTTTTTTTGAGAATTTTTGGAGGTAAGAGAGAAAAAAGTTACAATATAATAAGTTAAAATAATTATATTATGTTATAATATGTATTATAAATAGCATATTATTATAACATAAGATAATATTAATATAAAATATCTAATTATATATTTTATTAAAAAAAAGTGAAAAATAATTTTATAATAATTAATAAGAATATAATATATGTTTATTTCTTAATTATAAAAATACAATATTAGATTTACTCAAAAAATATAATATTAATTTTTTTTATGTTTATGTAAATATAATCTGTTTATATACTAGTTATATTTTTTTTATGTTTAATAAGTAAGATTTAAATACTCTTTAGTATAATATATCAAATTAAGTAATTTAAACTAGATGTAAATTATGTATTTAATAATATATAACCAGTCATTTAAACTAGTTAAAACAATATTATACATTTATATATACAAAGACCATGTTTTTAATACCCAAAAAAATAAATATATATCAAAATTAATACTAAAAACTTTAGTGATTTTAAACAGCCTAATTACTCTACTAAATAAAAAAAATAACAGATCAATAATATCTACAAACATAGATTTATTCTGTAAAATCAAACCACTTTTTTTCATAAAAGTTTGGTGTTTAAAACAGATAAACCAAATATTATTCTTATAAACTAATCCAAAATCACACACAAATTTTATTACTTTACTGCCAGCAATTTTAATATTTTTAAAAATTAAAAAAAACTTATAAAACCAGTTCTTAAAAACAAACTTTTTATATAAAGCCAAATACATTATAATATCAAAAAAACACAAAAAAAATAATTGAAAAACCTATAATATTAACTTAATAAAACAGAAAATATTTCTTAAATAACTACATAAGTATTTAATAGCTTTTTATAAATATTATTATTTAATTTGCACAAAAAAACATGATTTGAAAACTTAATTTTTTTAGAAAACAGACATAAAATGTTATGATAATATTTATTATATTAACACTTATATACAGTTATAAGCAACTTATAGTATAAAGTTTTTATAAAATAAAAACATAATTTAATTATAAATTTGCTTATAAAACCACCTATTATATAAAAATTAATATATTATACAAGTACTAATTTAATATAGTCTATATTTTTAAGCAGACTGGTTTTCAAAACATGAATTCTAAATCCAATTTTTTAATAAGCATAATAGATTGTCTAAAAAATTCTATAAACAAAATATTTAACATTTTTTAAAATAACTTTATTATTAGTTTTAATAAAATATTTTTATATACATACCAGAAATATTACATCTAAAAATAAGACAGCACCAATTAAAACATTAGCTTTTTTATTATCCAAAACATTCAAGTATTCTTTAATTTTATATTAATTAATACATAAATTTTTTTTTTATAATGTTTGCAATATGCTAACACTTAACTCAATAATGATTATAAAAGTCTAAAAAAGCCAAAACCAACTCTAAACAACATATATTTAAAGTTATTTAATTATCAAAAAACAAATTAATTTTATAAAAAGAAGGAACACATTTTAAGACAAATACAATAACTTGTAATTTAGTCATAATAAATAAAATCAACTTTGAAATTTTAATATTTAAACTCATATTTACATTCTTAAAAAAAATTGCAGTATTAGTTTTATATTAATAAAAATTAAATTACTTAGAAAATTATCAGTATAAATAGAAAAACAGATCATATTAGTATTTAATAACTGATTACAAACTAAATTAAACTCATATAAATTAAAAATATTCAAAGATTAAAACTTAATTTTAGAAGATAAAATAACAAAACAGAAAGCTATACTAACCAAAAACTAATAACAAATCTAAACCAACCAGAAACAAGACCATAAAAGTCTAATTTTTTCTAATATTTGAAAGTTTTTTAGTTAAAAATGCTATTTTTTTTATTATATAACTGTTTAATAAAAGTGACACCATATTACTTAAATAAATAAAAAACCTTAAAAAAGACAAATTTATCTAAAACCACTAATATAGGAGTTCTATTATAAAAGCAAAATATTAAATACAACAAATTAATTAAAAATAAATTAAATTCACAAAAAACATAAATTATGTCAACCAGAAAATTGTTAATAAGACTAACTTTAAAACAAATCAAATAACATAAAAAATAGTAAAAAAACCAACTTTAAACTTGTAAATCAATAAATTTATATTTGAATAAATAGTTTAAAATATTATATATGTTAGAAAAGCACAATATAAAAGCTAATTATCTTCAACTTGTACTTATTTGAAAGTTTTCAAAAAAAAATAATTAATTAAATTATTTAAAAAAGTTAAAAACAAACATGATTTTAATTTTAAGTTTTTATAAATCACAGTATTCTATTTTTTACACACATTATTAGAAATAAAACTGAATTAAATCCTATAACTAACAATAAAATAAAGCATTAATGAGACCAAATACATAAATTGATTATTAAAAATAACTTTTTTAAAATAATATTAGCAAAAAATTTAATATTTAAATAAGTTTTTGCTAAATTAGGTTTAGACAAGTTCTTTATTAACAAATAAATACTTAAATATCTGTAAAAATTTTTCTTTTTTATTATAAAAATTGGCAAATTACTAATTAACAAAAAAAAATTTGTAACTTTGTAATTAATTAAAATAGTTACTATTTTATCATTATTAATTGAAATATTATTAAACCAAAAAAATTACTTGTAATATTTAAAATATGTTAGATTGCTGCTTAATTACACTTTATTTAAATTTTATTATTAACAAAAACATTAGTAATAAGAAATATTGTCATACTAGCTTAATTTTAATATAATTAATTTTAGCAACAAATCTAAAATCAATTTTATAATTACATATACTTTTCTGCTTCTTAATCTTGTACAAAAAGAGATTATAGAATATTTATTAAAAAAAAAATAAGAACATTTTATTTTAATTCAATCTATTATATATATAATATTTATTTGTTAAGCCAAAATTAGTCATAATCTGATTAAAATAATTATTATAAATACTACCAAAAATTCTAATGAATTTGTTACATATTTTAATTTTATTTAGATTATATTTTAAATATTCTTAATTCACAGAATTATATATCTTGTATATATTTTACAAAATTAACTAAAGTTCACAATTTTTTTTTAGTACATCTTTTATCATTAATTTAATTATAAAAATAGAAAATTGTGTTATTGTATTCTTTAAAATTAAACAATTATTTCTATAAAAAATATTAAGCTTGCTATATATCAGAAAAATTTTATTTAAAAGAATTTTGAAAAAAATTTTCAAGCAGTTTCAATTAAAGCAATAGAATAAGTATTTATTAAATACTTTCTTATTTATAAGATTTGAGAATCATTAAAACCCAAACTTTTTTTTAAGATTATGAAATTAATTCATATATTAAACACAAATTCAATAGATCTAAAAGCATGTTTAATATTATTTTGTCATAATATTTTCACAATTTATTTAAAATACCAGAAAAACCAACTGCTTTTCTATTAAGCAATTTTACTATTTTCATTCAACAAGTCACTAAAACCAATAGAACACATAATATTAAAAAAAACATTATTAATAATATAATCTAAAAGAAGATATTAACAATATTATATCTTAGATACTTCATCCAACACTTTGTTTTCTTGTCCAATTCTTTATAATAATATTTATCTTAAATTTAACCAGTTCAGACTTCAATACCAATTTTTTTCCAATAACTACATAATTTAATAGTATTTTATAAAAAAAATACTTTAGAACATTTTAAATAGTATGGCTTTTATTTGTCTTAAAACTTTTTATTTGTCTGTTAGTAGTAAAGTTAATATGTATTTTTTTAGCATATTAGAATTCTACTATTTTAAAAATTCAGTATAACTTTCTAATTTTTGATAAAACAAATCAAACAACATTAAAATAAGCATTTAAATTAATAAACAATTTTACACTAAAAACAGTATTAGCATTTAAAGAAATTTAAAGTCTTAAAAACAGATTAAATATATTACTTGGAACCAAATAAAATGTTTTAATTAGTTTAATAACCAAAGTTTCTAATTTATAAAAACAAAATAAAGATTTTATAAAAACACTAATATAGTTTTTAAACCAAAACTTAAAAAGTATCTCATTTGCTAAAAAATTAACTATTTTATAAACAATATTTTACATTTTATTTATATCTTAAAGTTTTTTTACTACAACAAAATTATTAATAAATATAATAGCAGTATCAAGTATTAAAATTCTGAACAATTTTTATTTTATATTATTAATATTTTTAATATTAAATTTTATTGATTTTTATTAGCTTATATATAAAATAATCTTAAAATTAAATTTAAGAGACCACTAAAACCAACAATAATGTAAATTGTATTGTAATTAGTATTGAAAAAAAATTATATTTATAACTTTTTTATTAGCCAGTGTATTTACCAAGTTGGGCAAAATAAAAATAAAAACAATAATTTTCTTAATATTTTTGAAGTTTTTTTAAATAAAAAACTTAATAAATAAACTACTAACCAAAAAATTAACCAAATTTAAATTTATATATCTTTTGAAGTTAATACTATGTTTAATATTATTTTTATTAAAATTACTTTCCAAAATAACAAAAAAACTTTAAAAAAATTAATAGCAATAGCTTAATCTAAATTTTTTTAAAAATATGTTAATATATAATTCTAATACAAAAACTGGTTGTTTGTTTTTGAATAATAAATAGATTAATAAAAACCTACCAAGAATTTTTAAAATTTTAAAAACATGTTTAATTAAATATTTATTTATAATTAAAGCAATACTAATATCCAAATAATCAAAATCCAAATTAGAAATAAATACTTTTATATTTAAAAACTTACTTGCAATTTAAGATTTAATATTAAAATAAAATTTAGTTTTAATAATAATTAATATATTATTTTGTAATTTTTTATATCACTTAATAATATTATTTTGTTTGACAAAAATATTTATTTTTTTAATATTATATGTAATTATTTTTTAAGTTAAATTATTTATTAAAAACAAAAAAGAATATTACATTATTATTCAAACCAAAAAACTTTAATTTATTCATAATAAATTGAATTGAACTCTTTAAAACTATCATGCTAGCTTTTAGGTTACTAATTTTGGTGGTTAAGACTTTAGATTTATTAAAAAACATGTCTTAAAAAACACTAAAATTAATACACAAAGCAAAAAAAATAAACAACAACTTATTAATGACCATGTTCAATACTAAAACAGCATCAAAAACAGATGTTTTTACAATGTAAATTAAAAACAACTGAAAAAAAATGTATTTAATTTGCAAAAAATATTAGCAATATAATCAAACAAAAACTTTAAAAAGCATTCAAAAATGTTTAGTCTGAAAGTCAAAATTAAAACAGCAGGAACTTTTTTTAAACTGCTAAACAATATATTTTTCAAAGAGACATCAGTTAATAACTTGAAAAAAATATGCTTTAAACTACTATTTATTATAAAAGCTTATATTATACTACTAAATAAGACTAAATAAGATATAAAGACTTGCTTTTTGGCATAAATAAGAATAAAATAACTTTTATCTAACTTTAAAAATAATTTTTTTTTTGAATTTTAACCAAATAGTTTAGAATTAATATTACATATAATTGAAATATAACCAAATTTTTTATACTTAGTACACTTAAGAAAAAATAAATTAGTTTAAACCAGATTAATACTTTTAAATACAAAAATTGAACAAATAACAGTGTTTTTAACTATAGCCAACTTAAAACACATAATAATACAATGTGTTTATACATAAAAAACAAAGTTGTAAGAAATAAAACATATTTTTTTATATTAAATTTATATCAAACTCAAAAGATTATAAACAGTTATGCTTATCAAAAGAGTATATAAAAGAGTATAATAATGGTTTTTTAGATCCCAAATATGTTTTTTAATGTTAGTTTTAACAATTTGTATTGAATTTTTTCTTAATAAGATTAATTATTTGGCCATAATTAAATCAGTAATTTTAAAATTTTAAAATTTTATTAAGATTTTTTGCCAAAAACCAATAAACTGTATTCTAATAAAAACAATTTTGCCAAATTTAGATAATATTAATTTAATTACTAATTTAGAAAAATCCACTGAAATCTTCTTGACTATTATTTTTCAATTTAATCTAATGTTAATTTTTTTTAGATTGACATTACTTAAAATTTTTTTTTCTATAGTTAACTGCTTTGTAGCCTCAAAACTAAATTTAGACATAAACAATGCTTTAATAATTTCTTGGAATTTTGAAAAAATTAATGTTTCTCTAAAACTATTAATATTAAAAAAAAATTTTTAATAAACTTAAATTTGTTATTTAGATTTTTGTTAAACATAACCAAAAAGTTGATATTCAATACAAATAATTTAATTAAATTAAAGTTTTTTTTTGATATGAGCTTTAATTATAAAATAAAATTAGTTAATAAAAATAAAAAAATCTATAGTATTATTATTATTATTAAAGCTAAAATTACATAAATCAAAAAGAAAAATTGCTATCTTTTCAAAGTTAAATTATTTTATTTTTAAGGTATTAATATAAAAATTCAAAGGCTTTTTATTTTTACTTTTAGTATTATAACCAATATTATTTGAATAAAAAAACCAATTCAAAACTATTGAAAAAACGTAATTAATATATAATAATATAGAAAAAACAAATAATGTAAAATAATATAAAATAATACAAAATAATTTAGAATAATACAAGATAATATACAATAACATAAAATAACACAAAATAACTAGTCATAATATAAAAAAATTAATTATAGTATAAAAAAACAAATCAATAATAAAAATAGTAAGCAATAATTAATAATAATAAGCAATTAAAAACAATTTTGTAAAATTAGAGAATATATATAAAAATGAGTAATTTTAACTGATAAAAAAACAAGCAAAAAAAAACAAAAATAACTTCTTTTTAAAATCTTTTAATTTTAGAAAAAACAACTTTATTATATATATATATTTTAAACTAATTTAATAAAATCTTCTTATTTCAAATTATTTATATATAATTTTAATATTCTAATTATTAAAATTAAACCAATTGTCTCTGTTATTTTTACTTTAAGCCAGATATTATTAGCATAAAACAGTCTTAGAATCTTAATAACTTAGACTAATTGCTTTTAATTATAATAATTAATAATACTAATTTTTATTTTTATTTTTATTTTTATTTTTTTTATTTTTTTTATTTTATCTTTATTTTTTTCTTCTTACTTGTAAACTAGCAATATTAAAAATCAACTATTTGAAAATAAATTTTATAATAGTTTGGTAAAAGAGAAAAGCTTTTTTTAAGTTTAAATATTAACTTTATTTTGTTAGTTTATTAAAAAAATAAAAAACAATACCAAATTTTAGTGACTGTATTTACTAGCTCAAAAAAAAATACAATGAAAATAGTATAATTAAAAAAACCAAAACTCTGTATTTTATAACAAAAAAACTTAATAGATATAACTTTAAACAAAAAAACTTTTAGAAATTAATAATTAACTTAACCAAAAAAACTATTATATTAATGCTTAATTAGCTTTTATTATTAAATAATAAGCACTAAAAGTTATAATCTTATTTTATTTAAGTTTATCTATAATATTTGGTGTTTTTTGTAAGATTATAAAATTTACAAAGACAGAGCATTTAGAAAACTTATAAAGTAATAACTATTAAAATAATCAAAAAAAATTATTTATCTTTTAGAAAAGCAATATACTAACACTTTTGAAAAAACTTAGAAATTTCAAAAGAAACAATTGCAGCTAAAAGTAATTTTTTTTATTATATATATACCAAAGTTTATTATCATTTAAACAAAACAGCAAATACTAAAAAATTCAGAAACAAATTTACTAATACTTATTATAATACTTAATTTCAACCACCAAAAAAACAATTACAGAAATCTTTTTTCTTATTGACAAAAAATTGAAAAATACACAAAAAATTATAATTTACAGCTTAAAAAAAATTGTAGCATAAAAGTTTTTTCTAAAAAATTCAAGTTGAATACAAAAAACTATATCTAATAGCCATTTATATAAAAAAAACTTTAACTTACAATAAGCAAAAAGTCAAGATTTCTTTTATTAACAATATTATTTTATTATTAAACTCCAGAAAACAAAATTTTACTAAATTAACCAAACAACTTACAACCAAAAACTCTAAAAACTCTCAAAAATTTTTATCCTTAAAACTTCAACAAAAATTTCTAAACCAAATTATTAAAAAATATAAAACATTGTTTAAAAATCTTATTCTTATAACAAATACCACTTTTTAAAATTTTTTTTTTTAAAACAACAAACATTAAAACTACTAGCCAAATTAACAATTACTTTCTAAAAAGAAACATTTTTATTTTAATTTATTATAGCAATTAACAAAAAAAAACAACTAGTTTTAAGTTTAACAAAACCAATAAACATATTTTTTTTAATAACTTTTTTGTCAAAAAATAAACAACTTTTTATTACTTTAATTATAACTTACAAAAACATTATTAAACTAAAAAAAATTTTTAATAAAAAAAAGATACATATATATAGATTATAGAAGTTAAAAAAGCAATTATAATCAACAATTAAAATAAAATTAGAACAATTTAAGTCTTACTTTTTTTTTAACTAAAACTGTAAACTTGTAGTACCAAAATCTTAATGAAAAGCCAACTGACTTTGCTATCTTTAAATTTGTTTTTTTATAGTATTTCTGCAATTCTAATACTCTAATTCGACTACAGAATCAATTTAATATTATAAAACAAAAAAATTATAAAGCAGTCATCACTTATCTTAACCAATTTAATTAAATTTTTTATTAAATTCAAGCTATCAAACAAGACTATTATATTTTTGGCCAAATTTTGAATTAATTTATTAAAAGATTAAGAAGTAGTATTCTTTAATTTATTAGACTTTGATATCTTAGTATTTTACAAAAGACAATAATACTTGTTTGTGACTTTAAATTAACAAAACAAGAAATAAATTATATTTAAGCTATTAATTTGATTATAAATAAAATTTCTGATATTAATACAAAGCTTACTCAATTAAATGAGAAATTAACTCAAAAAATTAAGGAATTTTTGCCAAAAATTCAAAAACATATCAGTTTTTATAATGTTAAAAAAATAATAATATTACAAAATACTAACAATAATAATAATACCAACAGTAACAACAACTTTAAAAACAAGATTCACATAATTATTATTATTGTCAGAAATCTGATTACATTACAAGAAATTGCTACAAAAAACTATTAAACCAGAATTATAAAAACCAATATTAATAATTTCTCAAATATCTATAATTTATGAAATTTTAATATTCCTTATTTTAATATCAACAATTATAATACTTATTTTAGCCACTTTAAAATTATTATCAACATCTACAAACAATATTATAAATACTATTTTAGTATTTAATTTTATAATATAGCAACTTAAAATTTCGAATTATTAACTATAATCAAAAATAACAAAACAACAGTAAAAATTAAACTTAATTTATTACAGTGTTACTTTAAATTATAAATTATAACAACCTACTACTTTAAGCAATTCTACTAAAATATCTAAACCAGACTTTATATTTTAATTTTATAAAAACTCTGAATT
This sequence comes from Geosiphon pyriformis, assembly GCA_016748015.1. NCBI lineage: Eukaryota > Fungi > Glomeromycota > Glomeromycetes > Archaeosporales > Geosiphonaceae > Geosiphon > Geosiphon pyriformis. The sequence goes on along the minus strand of JAAOMT010000512.1, from coordinate 1,960,951 downwards.
TTGATAATATTGTACTTTTAAAAGAAAAAACTGTAATTGAAATTACCAATCATTTTTTTTAACAACAATCAGACCACTTTTAATATAATTTTTTTGGCCACAATTACTGAAGATAAAACTTTTGTAATCATATTTTTATTTAATATTAACAGTTAAAACATTTTTAACTTCTTTAGTAAATCTGTTATTAACTATAAATTAATTATATACTAATGTCAAAATAGAAAAAATAAACATTAAACTAATATTTAACAGTAAATTAACAGACAACATAATTACAAAACAACTTATAGATTAATTAGATTACTGAGTTAATTAGACTATTACTGCCAAAATTATTATAGCTAATGAAAATACCAAAACATTAATTAAAAAAAATTAATAATTGTTTCTTTAACATTAATAGAATCATAATTTTTATAAAAGGTTTAGTAATAAAACAACTCAATACTAAGCTCTAATTAACAATAACTGGCTAATCAAAGCTTATGCTATTCTTAATTAAAATACACAAAAACTTCAAATTTTGTTTAACAGCCAACATACTCATATTTTTATCATTTGTAAACATTTTAAAACAGCTATTATTAAATAGTCTTTTATCAAATTTAAAAAAATTGTAATCCAGTCGATTTTATAAACTTACCAAATTTCTTAGACTAATAATTTTAACATAAAACTACTACTATTACTTATTTAAGAAAAAAAAAGGCAAATAAAAAACAAAAAAAAAGCCACAAGCATTAATTTTTGTTTATGTATTTCTGAATTAAAGAAATCAGATTTATTATTTTCCAAAATTGGTCTGTATAAATTGTGAAAAAAAATTGTTTTTAATAAGTACATATATAAAAAATAATAAAATATAGCCAATTGTCATCAAATATTATTGTTACTCTTATGTATTAGAATAATTTGAGTGACCAAATAACAAAACAAATAGGATAATATATTGTGCTTTACATATGATAAAATTTTTTCCAATAAAAAACTATAAAATAATATTTTTGACAAAAAAAAAATATGTAATAAATCTTGTTAGTACACTATTCTAATTAATAATTGATTTCAAAAAAAACCTTATTTACTGTTGCCTACAGTTAAACAATAAATTAACTAAATTTATATTCTTATAATGAAAAAAATATTTGGAAAAAAGCTATTGTAAAATGAGAATATATTATGATTAAGAAAGTACACACCACAAAAAATGCTTTAACAACTATAAAAAAAAAAATAATTTGTTTACTGATAATTTTAAAACATTCTAAGACCAGTATTAAAAACTTGTCTTTATCTAAAAAAAATAAAAACAAAAATTAACTGATTTTAATACAAAACTATATAATTATTATTTAATCTCTTATTATTTTTAATATTGTAATAAATGTGATTTTTTGTTCAATATATTTTCACAAATACTTTATTCTATCTTTAAATTCAAAAAATTCAAAAAAAAATATATTAGTAATAAAAGACATAATATTTTAAGAGTCAAATTTAGTTATTAAAATAGAATAATATTTTGTTTATTCTAATTTTTAAAAAAATTAGAACTAAAATAATATAACACAACAATAAAAAAATATGTTTTAAAAAAGCATATGTCAGTAATACCAAATTTAATTTGAGATATTCTGAACAATTTTTTATAGTTATAGCACTTCAGTTCTTTATAAAAATAGATCTTAAATTAGCTTTAATTTTTTATTAATATTATAATCCAAATTACATCTTGATCTAATCTTGTAAACAAAGAAATTAATGTTAAAAAAGAAATAATTAATGTTAGATATATAAGAAATATAATTATAATGCTTTAAAATAATTCTAATAAGCCTTATATAATTAAATTTTAAGAAAAAATTACATAAGTTATCTTTTTTTTCTTGTTAAGATCTCTTAATTGACTTTAATAGCAATGCAAAAAAAAATTAAGACTTATTACTTAAAAAATTCAAGAATTTGAGTTTAATAAAAAAGAAAATATACAAGTTAATTTTGTAAAAAATATTAGTAACAAGATAAAACTTATCTATATTAATATAATAATTTTAATTCTATTATATTAACAATATATAATAAAAGTAAAATAAAAAATTTAAGATCAAGTTTTATTGTTTAAAACTGTTTCAAAATTTTTTTACATAACAAATATTACAAATCTTTATATATTTGCTAAAGTTTATAAATACTTCAAAATTTTTATTTACAATTTTACAGAAAATTTTATTCAAATTTCTAAAAAAACTTTTATTGGTTATATTATCATAGATATTTAAGATTTTAGAAAGCCACAATTTATTTTTGATTTTACACAACTATTTCTGTTCTGTAATATTATGTTTTAAATATAAAACATGTTAAAAAAAAGCTATTATTACAAAAGTGTTTTTTTGGTATATTTTAATTATTGATCTCCTATTTTAATTGCAATTAGTCTCTCATGAGTTCCTTTATTTTATGTGTTGGATATTAATGATAATGTACTAAAGGTTTTCTCTTGATGTTGTAATGTAAATTTTCTCTTTAATTCTAGTTGTCTTTGTATGTTGTGTACTTTTTCTCAGAGGCTAATTTGAAATCTATCTGCTGTCTGGAGTTTTTTCTGAGACTATCTTTGCAATTGCTTGATGTGTTTCTTTAATCTAAAAACACAAAATGTTAATGGCCTTTTTGTGATTTCTCTAAGTATATAATAAAGCTTTTTCAATTTAATTAGTAACCACATGAATAATCTTAATCAGTAATTATTTTTTTAAAGAGTTCAAAGATAGAATGATAGTTTCATTCACTAGAAAAGATATGTGAATTCTATTGTTAATCTCGTAATTGTAATGTTCATTCAATTTATAATTTTTTTATTAATTCTTTTTTTGAATAAGATTTTATTTAGATATTTGTTGCTTCGAATTGAAGCTGTTTTTTTTTTCATCATTAAAAACTATTGTATATATATATAATTATTGTTTTACAAAATAATGTCTTGTAATACTCTATTTCCATTATTTCTAAATAGTGCTTGCTGCTATTGTGAAATAGTACTTACTGCTTTTGCACAATAGTGCTTGTTGCTATTGTAAAATAGTGCTTGCTGTTATTTGTAAATCATTTCTTTTTATAAATTGTTGCTGTGCTATTTCATGATTGGCTAATTTATATTATTTATAATTCTTATTAAATTCTTGAACTGTAACACTATCTATTTATTACAGAAGAAATTAATAAACTTAATTTGAAAAATTTAAGTATCTTTTAGTAAATATAACTTAAAATTCTCTTAAACCAATATACTAATATTTTTATTAACAAAAACAAATTTGGATGCACTAAAATTGTAAAGCATAAAATTGATATTGAAAATACCAAACTTATTAAACAATAAGTTTATTAAATTATCTTAGATAAAAATAATTTAATTAAACAAAAAATACAACAAATATTAGACAATAGATTAATAAAAAAATTATTAAATCTATGGTTTTTATCTGTTTTTCTAGTTACAAAAAAGAATGAAAAATTTTATTTTTGTGTTAATTACTAAAAAATTAACAATATAATTTAAGAAAACAACTATTTAACTTTTCTAATCCAAAAAATTTTAAACAATTTAAAAAACAAAAAATGGTTCTTGTTATTAAATTTAAACAAGTTAAAATAAACTTAATTAATAAAAAAAAATTGTTTTTATTATTTAAAATGGAAATTTTAAGTTTAATATAATGCTTTTTGAATTTTGTTATCTTTTAATATTTAATAAATGTTATATATAAAAGATTTCTATGAAAATTAATTATTGTTTACTTAGATAATATTAATATGTTTTTAGAAATATTTGATGATTATTTACTCTACTTTTAACAAGTTTTTGATTGTTTCTGAAATGTGAAATTGAAACTTAATCCTAATAAATATTTCTTTGAAAAAACCAAACATAAATTCCTAAAATATATTATTAGAAAAAAGTAAAATAAAATTAAATTTAGACAAAGTTCAGAAAGTTAAAAATTTTTCTACTTTAATCAATTTTTGTAAACTATATAATTTTTTAAAACTTACTAAATATTACTATTGTTTTATTAAAAAGTTTTCTAATATTGTCTAACTCTTTTACTATTTGCTCTTAAAATATGTATTATATATGTAAAAAATTAAACAACAAAAAGCTTTTAATTATTTCAAATACCAATTTATTAAAGTTTTAATATTAATATATTTGGATTTTAATAAACAATTTATTGTAGTTACTAATATATTAAAAAATGCTTTTAAAGCAGTTTTATCTTAAATTAAACTAGATAATAGAAAACATTTAGTTATTTATGTTAATAAAAGCACTAGTACAACCAAAAAAAATATAGTTTTATAGATTTAGAGTGTTTTGTTATTTATTAGACTATATAAAACTGGAAATATTATTTTTGTTAATTATTTGATTTATATATTGATTATAAAAGACTTATTTAATTATTTAGCAAACCATAACTTGAAAAAAAATATACAAAATGAAGTACTTATTTACAGTAATTTTTATACAAAGTATATTATAAAAAAGAAACTAAAAATACCAATATCAATAGCTTGTCAAAAATAACTTAAATCTAATTCCATACTAATAGACATAATTACTTATCAACAATTATACCAATATTTGTTAATACTTCAGTTTAAAAAAAACCATCTCAACAAAAACAAAGTGCTATATAGAAACAAATTTAAAACTATCTTATTTATAATAACCAATTATATTGCTGAAAATATCGAAATTATACTACATTACAACAAGTTATAAAAGATAATAAAAGAAAAATTGTTTTGTTTAATATGTACTCTAATCCAACAGTAAAATATTTTAATAAAAATACTATCTTAAAAAAAACAATTAATCTATACTATTGGTTAATAATATATAAAAATAATTTTATGTATATTCTTAATTGTGATTTTTGTTAAAAAAAAGAAGAAACCAAAGTAACAAAACTATTTTGACTTATTTTAGTTGAAAATTTATTTGATAGAATTAGGATTTATTTAATTTCATTTTTTTTAATTACTATGAAAAAAAATTAATATATTATAATAGTTATAGATTATCTTATAAAATAATCAAAAATCTGAGCCATTTTAGTTGTAGATATTAAAACAGTAACTGAATTTATATATTAAGATCTAATTTGCAAATATAGATGTCCAAAAAAATTATCATCTAATTAGAAAACTTACTTTATCAACAATACTTTAATAAAATTAAGCCAAAAATTTAAAATAAAAAAATCTTTGTTATTTTTATATTATTTTTAGACAAATGAATTAATAAAACAATTTAACTAAATATTGTACAAAATACTAGTAAAAAAAAGTTACAAAAATATGCAAAAATAAAACTTATTTATATATCAAATATTAAAACAAAATATGATTCAATTTATATTATTTAAACTAATATATAAAAGAAAAGCCATACTATTTATTGAACTAAAAATATCTTTCTTCTTAATAAAAACAATTACCAAAGAAAACTTTAAAGTTATTTTATACTAAAAAACATATTAGCTTATAAAAATATTAAAAAACAATTGTAAAACAACAGCTAACAATATTAGTAACTTTTAAAAATAATAGAAAAAAAGACATAATAATTGTTTTTTAGACCAATTAATTAAATTAAAAATTGAAGACCAAGTATTATTATATTATACTAGAATTAAAAAACAGTGAAATAAAAAATTTGACCTAAAGTAGAATTAATTATTTTACATACATAAAATTTTGAACAATAAAGCTTATAAATTATAATTAAAAAACAGAATTTTAAAGAAAGCTGTACATTAAAATTGTTTAAAACTTTATTACACAACACAAAAATTGTTGTTATTTATATCTCAACTAAAAACACAAATTTTATTAATTAGATCTAAAAATATATTACAAAATCTAAAACTATTATTAAACACAATTTACATATAAAAAGCTGAATTAAGTAAAACAAATATATAAATACCAAAAAAACAAAAAAAAAGTTAATAATACTTTTAACATAAACCTTTTAGACAAAATTTTGAAATTTTTACAACAACTATTTAAAATAATTCAACAATTTACAACACCAATAGAAATCATAATTAATAAAAAAAAGATATAATACAGAAATACAAGCAAAAAAAAAGTGAATAAGAATTCAACTAAAACTGAATGTTTTTATTTCTATAAACAATTAAAAAAAAAGATATATGTACTTAAATACTTGAAAAAATTAAAAAGTTTTGAACAACTTAATTATAGAACCAAACACAAAAAAATATATATTTAAAATTTTTAAAACATAGAAAAAATTTTTTTTATTAATATACTAATTTTTTAAAATTGGCAAAAAACTAGACTTATAAATATTATATATAAATATTAACAAGTAAATATTCAACAGAAAAGCTCATAAACAAGTGAAAAAAATTGTCAGAAGAAACAACTTAATATTATATTACAAAACAATATATTAACTATATTTAGTATTTAAATATTGTTTAATCATACTATTAGATAATTTATTGAAGTTTATTATAATTAACAACATAAAACAAATAACAAATTTCCAATTTAAAGAACTATAAAAAACAATACTTAACATAATAATAAAACATTATATTAAAAAAACAATTTTTAAAGATATATATAATTTTGCAAAAATTCAATTTAAAATAATAATGTTATCCAAATAGAAAAACCAATTTAAAACTATTAAAAAAACATGATTAATATGTAATAATATAAAAAAATATAATAATACAAAATAATATAAAATAACACAAAATAATTCAGAATAATATAAAATAATACACAATAATATAAAATAATATAGAATAATTAATCATAATATAAAATAACTAATTATAGTATAAAAAAACCAAGCAATAATAAAAATAACAAACAATCTTATAAAACTAGAAAATATGTATAAAAATAAATAGTTTTAACAAATAAAAAAACAAGCAAAAAAAAAATAAGAATAACTCTTCTCTAAAATTTTTTAATCTTAAAAAAACAATTTTATTATATATATATATATTTTAAACTAATTTAATAAAATCTTCTTATTTTAAATTATCTGTATATAATCTTAATATTATAATTATTAAAATCAAACCAATTATTTTTGTTATCTTTATTTTAGGTCAAATATTATTAATATAAAACAGTTTTAAAATTTTAATAATTTGGACCAATTGTTTTTAATTATAGTAATTAATAATACTAATTTTTTTTTTATTTTTTCTTGGTTTTTTTTTTGTTTTTTTTATTTGTAAAGTAGCAATATTAAAAATCAACTGTTTAAAAATAGACTTTATAATAGTCTGATAAAAGAGAAAAGCTTCTCTTAGATTTGAATATTAATTTTATTTGTTAATTTACCAAAAGAGTAAAAAGACAACACCAAACTTTAATAACTGTATTCATTAGCTCAAAAAAAAATACAATAAGAACAACACAATTAAAAAAACCAAAACTTTGTGTTTTATAACAAAAAACTTGATAAATATAACTTTAAACAAGAAATTTTCAAAGATTAATAACCAACTTAATTAAAAAAACTATTATATTAACACTCTATTAGCTTCTATTATCAAATTACATATATTAAAAATACAATCTTATCTCATTTAAGTTTATCTATAATATTAATATTATTTGCAGCCAAGTTTTTTATTATATAATCTAAAAAAGTATTCATATTCTCAAACTAATTAATATTTTATAGAAATAATTTAAACTCTAAATTTGTTTTATTATCTAAGTGTTTTATCTTACTAATTAACATTTTAGGTTTTTGTACCAGATTTCTACTTATAAAATTTGAAGCAATATCTTTAGCCAATTTTTTTTTAGATATTGTGCCATTGGTAGTAATTGTTAAAGCAATAATAAAAAAGTTTATGTATTATAAAATAACAAAAACAAAATAGCAAAGAGAAATAAAAACCAAAAAAACTTTTTTAACAAATTGGCTTTTTTTGGGAATTTTAAATGTAGAAAAAAAAAAAGTTTTTTTTAGTTATATTAATAAAAAAAAGTAATAATTGTTTAAAATAAAAGCAAAATAAAAAGTTGCTTTTTTGTTTTTTTTTGTTTTTTAGTTATTTAAATAAATATAAAAAAAAACAAAAAAAAATTTTATTATAAGTTTTATATATAATATAAGTATTGTATTTATTTATAACTTTATATTAATATATAATATTATTATTTATGGCTTTATATTTTTTATTTAACAAATAAAACTTTTAATTAATAATAAATTATTATTAAAAATTAATTTATAATATATTTTATTTTAATTTTAATAATTTTTTTTTATTTGCTTAATGAGTGCAGTCCAAAAGCTACTTAGTTCTATACATTAAATTAAGAAATCTAAACTAGACACTAATTATGCACTTTTTACACATAACTAATTACTTGGACCAATTAAAAACACAGTATACTAAAGCTGAAGAAGAAAACTTATCCAAAAAAGATATTCTTTGAACAATATCAAACAATATAGCACTATTACCAACTAATTCAACCAGCCATTCAGCTGTTTTAAAGGCATTAATCTTTATAACAGCAGATTCATGTTTTTAGAGAGACATCAAGTTAGAAAACACATTATCATTTAGACCAATTGGGTGCTCTAAATTACCAGACATATCAACATCTTCTATGCAGCACTTTTTTTTTAAAAAAACTACCTTTCTCTTTAACTTACCAACAACTTTATTAAAAAAACCCATATGCACCAAAATCTTATTAACTTTAAGGCCAAATTTACTGCTTGAGACCAAATTCTTATTAATAAATTGTTCAAACAATTTAACCAAAGAACCAACTGGTTTAACAATAAACTTAACCAAAGCAGAAAGCTTGGCCAAATCAGACTCCAAAGAAGCCAACTGAAAGAACACTGAGAGATCACCAACAACAATAGAAGGAGAAGTAGAAACTGCCAAAGAAAGAAACTCAGAAGAACCCAAAAAAGCAAAAGCCTTTACATAAAAAACACCACTCACAAAATGTAATTTAAACATCTCAGGAGTCTTGAAAAAAAAAATAGAAATATTTTACAGTCCACAGCCAAATGACCTACTTCTTGACACCTAAAGCAGTACTAACAACCACAAGTTTTTCATTAGATACAGCATTTCTTTAGAGTACTAGTCTTAATAATTGCAGAATTCAAATCAACCTAAGAATCAAATATAATCAGAGTAAATTGGAAACAATGACCAGATTCAAGAGAACAAGGAATAAAACATGTCTAACCACCAACCTGAGAAATCATATTACTAATTTCAAAAGCTGTGCAGCCAAAGAGAAAATTAATTAATTTGGCCTTAAACCTATTATAAGACAGAATAGTCTCATTTTGATTCACCAAAAAGGAGAATTTTAATACTATTTTTGCCTACCAAAACTGATTAATGATTCAAAGTAGACACTGCAGAGTCCAATTTCTTAAAATAAACAATGTTACAGTTCAAAAATTTAATAGGAATTATAAATAATATAAATTAGCCAATCATAAAATAGCACAGCAACAATTTATAAAAAAAAAGAAATGATTTACAAATAACAGCAAGCACTATTTTACAATAGCATTAAGCACTATCATGCAATAGCAGCAAGCACTATTTCACAATAGCAGCAAGCACTATTTAGAAATAACAGAAATAGAATATTACAAAATGTTATTTTGTAAAACAATAATTATATATATATACAATAGTTTTTAATAATGAAAAGGCTTCAAATAGAAGCAATAAATATTTAAAATAAAATCTTATTCAAAAAAAATTAATAAAAATAATAAATTAAATGAACATTACAATTATGAGATTAACAATAGAATTCACATACCCTCTCTAGTGAATAAAACTATCATTCTATCTCTGAATTCTTTGGAGGAATAATTTCTGATCAAGATTATTCACGTGATTACTAATTAAATTGAAAAAAGCTTTATTATATACTTAGGGAAATTGCGAAAAGGCCATTAACATTCCATGTTTCTAGATTAGAGAAACACATCAGGCAATTGCAAGGATAGTCTCAAAGAAGACCCCAGACAGCAGGTAGATTTCAGATTAGCCTTTGGAAAGAAGTACATAACATATAAAGACAATTAGAATTAAAAAAAAAACTTACATCACAATATCAAGAGAAAACCTTCAGTACATTATCATTAATATCCAGCACATAAAATAGAGGAACTCACAAGAGACTGATTGCAATTAAAATGAGAGATCAACAATTAAAATATACCAAGAAAACCATCTCATAACATTTGGTCAACCTTACAAGGAAAGAAAATCAAAAAAAAAATAAGAATTAGCAATAATTTATTGCTAAAAAGAAAGAAACAAAAGTGGTGACAAAAACCTCTACCCTTATTGTTTTTGAATTCTGCCGTGCTATTTACACACAAAATCAAAGTGATCTTAGATTACCAGAAGGGTGTTGTCCAGCAGAATCTGCTCTCACTTATTATATTAACACCAGAATAAATTACCACATAGGAAAAGAAAAAGAACTACACAATGCAAAACTTGGATTGTATAGAGAATTATCACAATACACTACAAAGAAAGTAGCAGTAATAGCCACAACTATTGTTAAAATCCATCAAAAAATTAAGCAATATGCCAATGAAAATTTTCTAATATCCACAGGAAACACAAGGAAATGTGCCAATAAAATCAAAAAAAATTTAGAAACTAATCAAGAAAATAACCAGCAAAAACTAGGAACACCTGCTCAAACACCAAAAAAAACTGTCACTCAATCAATAAAGAAACAACATATTTATTTACTAGAAAATAAATCATACCATTTTTCACTAGAAAATAAGATACAAATTCCATTAGGAGCTGCATTATCATCAACATCAACTCTACAAATGCCAAGAACTCCTAGTTATACTGATAAAATTAAACAATGTAACTGGGAAGACATACCAATTACAGGAGGATATTTATCACTATCCCAAAACTCTCTTTTTCAGCCAAAATTTGGAATGGGATTTGAAAACTGTGAAGAGGAGTCTGAATCAGAATCCGAAAAAGAGACCAGCAAAAAAACAATCACAAGACCAGTTACTGAAACAAGCAGCCAGTCCAGAAACCAAGAAACTTGTAATCAAGAGAAAGAACCAGATATAAGGGAAGCCACCTTTAGGAATGCTCAAGGAAATATTATCCCTCTTCTCTTAGACCAATAAGCCCACTAGCAGAAAATGGCAATGAAATAGCCACACCATACATTGCAAAACTAACAGATTTCTCAGGAGAGAAAGAAGAAACGGACGTGCACACATGACTCAGAAAAGTGCAAAAAGCCATCCAGGCAAATAACTGAAACAACCAAAGAGCAATTTAAACATTATTTTTCTTCCTAAAAGGCACAGCCAACTCATGGTATTAAAGCCTAGAAACAAAACCCACGAGCTTTGCTGAATCTAAAAATGCACTCCTGAAGTATTTTAGCAATCCAAATGCCATAATCCAATTACAGAATGAATTCAATATTATCAAGCAAGTTACTGGTGAAACTGTCACCCAATATCTTGCTCAATTCAATCGAATTTGCCATTAGATTGAAGCGATTAAACAAGGATACTATACCAATCCTCAGGTTTTAAATCAATTTATTAGAGGATTAAAAAACAGCATTTTAAGAAGAGTACACCCTGCCTATCCTGATTCATTGCCAAAAGCCATTATGCTTGCCAGAGCTCTTGAATTGGCTGAAAAAAAAACTAATCATAGTCAAATGGTTAACATGGTAATGAAGAAAAACAAGACAGAAATGTTAGAAAAGAGAGTAACACAATTAGGGAAAAAACTCTCTAAGAAAATAGAAAGTTACCTTATTTTGGACTCAGAAAGAAATAACACATACCAAACACCTCAAAAATGCAACCAGGAATTCAGTGACAGCCAAAATAATTGCTCATCACATCAGAATTTTAGAACAGAAACATGTGTTTGCCATTTTTGCAAATGCATAGGACATTTGATTGGCCAATGTCAAACATAAATGATACAAGAGGCATGCAAAAATAATTATTACATGCCCTCTTAAATGCTCAGAAATCAATACATGTCAATATCACATTAATACCCCACTACGTACCAAAATCAAGGAACTTACCAGCAACAACCAGCAATTTCAAATCCAAACTGGCATTCAGAGTTTCGAAGCCAGCCAGTATTAGGTCAAAATGCAATTATTACTAGAAATCCTAATCGCATAGGACCTAATCAGCAAACAAATATAAACTACCCAAACTATTCAAATTTCCAGCCAACTTACCTTAATATATCAGAAAACTTAAATCTTGGAATTATTAATGGTAACGTTATTACCAGACAAAATTAGAGATATTGTTTAGCATGAAATTACTCTTATAAATCTTATCATTAATTAGCATATATTATCATTTCAAATTATCATTTATTACATTAGCAAAATATCCAAAATTATCATTTAATTAATAACCCAATTTGTACGTAACACAAATGTAACCTAAGTGCAATGATCAATTATGCAATACCCCGAAATATGTAACATTCAAAAGTTCACCGAAATTTGTAAAAATTTGCCAAAATAATTGATAGTTCACCGAAATAACTTGTAGTTTGCCAAAATATATTTTTAGTTCAGCAAAATTGTAGAAAAAGAGCAAAGTTCAAGTTTAAAGAATAGTGTTACAACAAGTTGTATAAAAGAAGAGCTTCTCTCTTTGAGAAAATGTATCTTACTTCAGATTTAACAATTAGAATCATTTTTACACACACAAAAAGAAATAAATATCAAATAAATTCGAAAAACCAAATTCTTTAATTATTGCACTGGGAAAATCCCCAAAACCCAACTAACGTTTTAAAATTGATTAGCTACCAATTTCAGTAAACTGTTAGTGACTCCAGACCTGGATAAAAAACGTTTCCCTTGACAGAATTCTATTTCTTTTATATTTCTTTTATTTTTCTTTTATTTTCTTATTACAATCATTAGGGTAGCCTACAAACAAGATTCCTGTAGAAGAGTTGACTTTCACAGCAAAGTAACTACACATTTTTAGTGAGCTTCCAGATGAGCAATTCCTGGGAAAGAGTTGACGTTTACTACAATGTAACTACATAAAGTAACTGGCAAAGAATTGGCCATTCCACTTATAAGCCCAGCAGTTCAAATTATAAGAGATTATTTGAAGATAAAATCAGTTATTGGAGGTTCAAATACTAAAAAACGTGAATTTGCAACCAACAGACAGTTACAACATTCAAGAAAAGAGACCAAAAACCTCTGGTAACATTTGGTGCTCTCTCACGGAAACAACACAGCAAAAACAAATTTAAAGTAGTAACCACACCAGACACAACAACTCTAGAGTATTACCAGTCAATTTATACCCACTGCAAGCAAAGATTCAACATTCCAGATGGAATTGAAGTTGTCAAGAAATCAGTATACCAATACATTGAAAACCGCATCAACAATTATCTTTTTAGAAATTACAATATCTCAGAAGTTAGAAGCAACCTTTACAATAATTTAGCACACTATTCACAGTTGAGAACTGAAGACCTTAACAGTGAAACACTTGCCACTTACTTTCAAGAACTTAATTTTAACATTATCAAGTACTGTGAAGAAACATATCCAGTGCAGTCTCAATATTCTATTGATTTTGAATTAGAGACAGAAACAAGCAACAAAAGCAAACACAAATTGAAGCAATACTCAAAAACCACCCTAAATACTCTAATACTACCAAAAACAACTGCCAAACACTTACAAACACCTGAACAAGAAACCAGTTCAAAACTCCCACTCACCATCACACTTTTTCCAGCTTTACTTGCACAAGCACAAACATCTAATTCACCCTTGAATTGATTTGCAAGACCAGAAGATTTTACATCACTTAGAAGTCTCACCAAACAGCAAAAACCTCTTCAAATTAGTTCCAATCTTCTTGATTTTCTAGCTAAAAATCAAAGTGAACACTCTAAGATAGCAGCAAACGAAGAAAATGACTTTGAAATAACTGAAGAAAAATCAATAGACAGTGAAAACAAAGAAGATGAAATGACAGCATACATCACAAAAATCCCTGAATTTAATAGAGAAGACATTGAGACCAGTCCCCAAGAATGATTTGACCAAGTTACTAAAGCTGGAGATGCAAATGGATGAAATGCTGCCAGAATGTTAAAAACAATTCCCTACTTTCTCAAAGGAACAACAGGAGAATGGTTTGAAAACTTGGCCACTTCATTCAATGATTAGGACGCTTTCAAAGCAGCCTTCCTTGAACAGTTCACTGACAATAATATTTCCATCACCCTTCAAAATTGGTTTCACAATATCAAACAAGAATCTTCTGAATCTGTTATGATTTATATTGGAAAATTCAACAAACTTCTCAGATGAATTTGCCAACTTGAAACAAATGATTATTATTCTGATGCTCAAATCTTAGATCAATTCATTGCTGGTCTAAAAGATAAACTAATTAAAAAGATTCACCCACATGCCCCAGAAGATTTAAACTCTGCTATACAGCATGCGAAAAGATATAAAATGGCCATGGATGAAGCCAATCGCACAAAACTTGTAAATTTGGCAATTGGAGAAACCAGCTCAGCAGCTGAGAAAAAAATTGACCAACTCACAAAGAAGGTTGAAAACTATTTTACCAATCAACAACAACAGCAATCCCAAAGATATCAACCACCCCAAAGACGAAATCAAAATAACTTTGCACCACTTTCTAATAACCAGCCTCAGAATTGCCATTACTATAGAATCTCTGGCCACTGGAAAAGAGATTGCAAAAAGCTACAGTAAGACCAACAAAATAGGAATAATCAACATTACCCTCCACCACAGCAATTTTATTATTAACTACCACCAGCCTACTATTCATTAAGACCCCAATACTAAAGTAACTATTATCAGCCCGCCCCACAGTCAATCCAACAGCAACACCAACAACCACTCACACAACATTATCAAGTACCTGCTCAAAGACTGATTACACAAAATCAATTCACACCACAAAACCAATATTAAGTAAACAACAATAGAATCAGTTCAAACAACTAATTGGTTCCCCAAAATTCCATTCAACCAAGACCCAACCACTATTACACTCAACCCAGTTATTTAACAGTATCAGAAAAACAAGATTTTTATCATACTGCACCCTTGGAAGGTAGAGCTACAGCACAACAACAAAATCTTTCTCATAACCACACCACTATTCTACCAGCCAGAATTGCTGAAAATGCCAATCTCTTTTATATATTCTCTTTCGAATTAGAAGCAAATGAATTACCATTCTTGCTTAGCAGTGCAGCGGCTAATAATCAAAAAGCTATCACTGCAATGTACACAGAAGCTGAAGCAAAAAGAAAGCCAATTCACTTGATCCTAGACAGTGGATCTGCCAGAAGCATCATTACTTACCAGTTGATGTAACAGTTAAAGAAAAATGTTAACCGACCAGCTCAGACAGTAATCATTACTGTTAATGGCATGAAAAAGACTCTAGTAGAAGAAATTAACAATTTTCCATTCACTCTTGATGGAATCACCATTCCAGTCAAAGTTCTTGTAATAGATGCTCCCCAGTATCAAGCCCTTGTCGGAAACAATTGGCTTCAAAAAGCCAATGCAAAATTAGACTGGGAAACCCAAGAACTACAAATCTTTTACCAAGGACAACATGCCCAAGTACCTGCCATTTGTGGTACATTCAACAAACACTCCGAAAAAGCCCTAGTTTTTAAATTCGAACCAGAAGAAGAAAAACCAATAATCGAAACATTTATGGCTCTTAGATCAATGTCCAACTGGGCCGATGAAACTGAAAAAGAACATTTTACACCACACTCTGATCCCGAAACCCCTGGATGGAATATCCCTTATTCAAAGCCTGAAACAAGGAAACAATGCCCCTATATTCTTCTTAAATGTAAGGACTGTCACAAGAAACTATTGTCAATGGGAGTCTGCATTTCACCTGAAGAAGAATATGAAAATCATACTTGTTATTACTGCAAGGCTTGCCATAGAGAATAATAGAGCCATTTAATAAAAAGAAGCAGAAAATGGGATAACACTCCTTGTTTGACTTGTGGAGATATATTACCAGAAGAATACAATTGGATTGATGTAGCAATGAGAAGAGGAGTCTGCGATCAGACCTGCCAATATGCTTTATCAATTTCAGAAAAAGTAAAAAGAGGAACACCCTTTAATGCGGCATACAACAGTGCTCTCAACAAACTTTATTACTACCCTTATGATGCTGAAATGATTTTTGACCTAGCAATGGCTTTAATCAACAGAGCCACTCAAGAAAATGTTCGTCAAATGAAAGAATCAGAATACATTGCATACACCTTTGAAATTGCTAGATACAACTATGAAGATGAAGTAAAAGTATATCACCAAATTGCCAGTCACACTTACCCGACCAAAGAAGCTCAAGCTCAATGGCTAGAGCAAATGAATGTTAAATTGTGTGAAGAATGCATAATGCCCTGCAATGAGCAATGGTGTCTTAAATGTTATGCTCTTAGTATTCTCCTGCCCAGTGAAAACAATGAAAACGAAATTGAATTTGGAGAACCTGAAGCAACAGAAAAAATTAAAACAACACCCATCTATCTTATCGAAAGTCAGCCTATCTTACAACTCAAATACTTTAACAACAACGGACAAGAAATAAAACCCAAAAAAGCACATAAAATTGATGCTGGATATGACTTAAGATATCCAAACAAGAATACTTTTGTTCTTAAACCCAAATCGCTCACAAAATCAATCTTAAAATTGCACTTGAAATCCTGTCAGGAGCAATGGTTCAAATTGCCTTCCAGTCCTCTCTGGCAAGCAAAGGAATCAATGTCAGAGGAGAAATAATTGATGCTGGATATACTGGAGACATTACAGTGATGCTTCAAAATGAAACCGACAAACCATTCAAGATCGACCATGCTGAAAAAATTGCCCAAGCTATTTACCTACCTCTAATCAACATTTCGGGTTTGCAACTAGTCAATCAAAGAGAACAATTAGGAAAAAGCAATAGAGGAACCCAAGGTTTTGGTTCAACTGGACGATTTACAGTTCCAGTTAATATAGCTCTTAACACACAGAACGAATCCCACCAGATTCTCAGACTTCCACAACCAATTATCATTTCACCCTTTGGAGAACATCCGGAAATCTACATCTGCCCAAAGCCAACAACCACACAACAAATTTTTGAGTTCAATGAACAAGTCTGCTTGGAACATAATATTTTGATCCCAAACATTTATATTCCAGAAGGAACAAAGAAAGTCCAAGTTACTTTTTACAATCTCAACAATTACCTCATAATTCTATTAAATAACTTAGAAATTGGAGTCATTCACAGTAACATCTTTCAACAAGAACTACCCCAAACAGTTTCCAATTTTTTGGAAATCATTGGACATTCACTACCAAAAATCAACCCAAACCCTAGTTCTGAAAACTACTATGTTGTCATGGAAAAACTATCTCGAATCAACATGGGACAACTTGAACCACAACAATGGAGCCAGCTCAAAGAGCTAATTGCAGAATTTGCTGATATCTTTGCTGAAAACAACAATGACTTAGGAAGAACCAATTTGGTCCAACACCAAATTTATACAGGAGATGCCAAACCAAGAAGACAATAAGCATATTGAGTTGCTCCAGAAAGCCACCAATTCATCCGAGAAGAAGTACAATGAATGCTTAACAATGAACTCATCCAACCCTCCATGAGTCCTTGGGCTTCACCTGTAGTGCTAGTTAAAAAGAAAAATGGAAAGATACAATTTTGTGTTGACTATTGACAACTCAACAGTGTTACAATTGGAGATGCCTACCCCCTTTTTCAAATTGATGACATGTTAGATGCCCTTGGAAAATCCAAATACTTTTCAACACTAGATTTAGAAAGCAGTTATTGACAAGTTGTTATGGATCCCAAAGATAAAACAGCATTCACCACCCAAGATAAAAATTATGAGTTCAATATAATGCCTTTCGGATTATGCAATGCACCAGCAATGTTTCAGAGATTAATGGATGTTGTGTACCAAGGACTCCTTTGGAAGTCAGTAGTTGTTTATCTTGACAATATTGATGTTTATTCTCTATCATTCGAATTACACTTAAAACACCTGCGAGAAGTTTTTCAACAATTATGAAAAGCAGGACTAAAACTCAATATTGACAAATGCTACTTTGGAAAAACAAGCTTGACCTTCCTTGGTCATATTGTTAGTAAAGATAAAATCAAACCAGATCCTGGAAAAATCAGTGTTGTCAAAAACTTCAAAACTCCTCGAAACACTACAGAACTAAAAAAATTCATAGAGTTAGCCTCCTACTATCGAAAGTTTATCAAAGAATTCTCAGAAATCACAAAACCTCTCAACCAGCTTACCACCAAAAACGTCAAATACAAATAGACTGTTGAATGCCAAAATGCATTTGAAATCCTCAAAAAAAAACTAATGACAGCTTCAATTCTCGCCTACTCAGATTTCAGCAACTGATTCCAATTAGCAACAGATGCCTCTTATACTGCCTTTGGTGTTATCCTATCACAATTGGATAACAATGGAAATGAGTGAGTAATTGCCTATGTTAGCAGAACATTAAAACCAGCTGAGAAAAATTATCCTGCCACTAAATTGGAAACAACAGCTGTAATTTGGGCCCTACATCATTTCAATATTTATCTTCGGCCAAAGGAATTCGATATTATTACTGATAATATTGGACTCAAATGGCTTCAGAACAAAAATACTCAGCTAAATGCAAAACAAATCCGATAGACAGGATTTCTAGCAAACTATCAATACATAGTACATCACAAACCAGGAAAACTCCATCCCAATGTTGACTGTCTCTCCAGAATGAGACAAGATTAGAAAAAAAAACAACAACACTCAACTTAACCAACCAAAACAGCCAACAAACAATGAATTCAGAAAACTACAACAATCTCAAACAATATTTGAAAACATTAACAATCCCAACAGATTGGTCTTTAGATGAAAAACATCGACTACAACAACAAGCCAAACAATATTTTCTACACAACAACATTATTTATCATTGAAATTTCAAAAACCCAGACAAACCATTCAGATTAATACAAGAACAGGAAAAAGAGACTATATTATACAACATACATTCAGATCCTTCATCAGCACACTTCGGAAAAGACAGCACCACCCAAAGAACACTAGAATACTACTTTTGGCCTCAAATGAGAAAAAACATTCACGAATATGTCAAATCTTGTGATAGTTGTCAAAGAAGAGGAAGAACACGCCCTACTGAACCATTAAACCCAATCAAAGTTGGACAGCTTTTTGACCGAGTTGGTATCAATTTAGTCAGACCACTCCTTATTACAAACCAAAAAAACTGTTATATTGCAGTAGCTGTAGACTATCTTACCAAATGGCCTGAAGCGAGAGCCATTCAACAAGCAGATATGAAATCAGTAGCAAATTTTATCTATGAAGACATCATTTGTAGACACAAATGTTCAATTGAACTTTTATCTGATCAGGGGACACACTTTGTGAACAATCTGATACAAAAAATTTATGGACGATTTAATGTCAAGAGACCATTATCTTTGCCCTACTATCCACAAATCAATAAATTTGTAGAACATTTCAACAAAACATTGTGTAAATCATTAGCCAAAGTTTCAACTGATTTTGAGCAAGAATGAAATCTCTTTATTCCATCAATGTTATTAGCATATAGGACACTAAAACAAGATACCACAAAACACACACTATTTGATTTAACTTATGGAAGGACAACAACATTACCAATTAGTTTTACAGTGGAAACATACCCAGCACAACCAATCGATGAAAACAATTTCCAGGAAATGCTTTAGTGAAGAGCCTACACTCTGCTTAGCATATTGGAAGGAAAATGACGAATAGCAGCCACCTATATTGAACACTCCCAAGCTCAACAAAAAGAATGGCATGATGACAAATTGCCTCCAGTCACCAATGAATTTAAAATTGGAAACAAAGTTCTCTTATACAGAACTAAAGCTGAAAAACAATGGAATGAAAAATTTAAGAATAAATGGGATGGACTATTCTTTATCTATGAAGTTTTAGGCAACAGATCATACAAGCTAAGACTTGATAACAAAATTCTAGCAAAAGTTGCACATAGAGATTGTTTGAAACACTATAATTCCAGAAACAATTCTGAACCATTAATTTCACAAATTGGTATACATTCTTCTTTAATCAATCCTGAAGACATTCCCTAAAATTTAGAACCAATAGTTGTCATTGAACAACCTCCCAACTTGAACACTTAATTTAAATTTATTATTATAGTTATCTTCTTATAATTTAGAAACAATCTTACAAAAACAAAACAAAAATAACATAAAAACCCATACACCAAAAATAATTTTCTTTTATTTTCAAATCTCTTATAATAACTATTCCTCAAAACATTCAACAATTATTCCAAAAACTAATGTTAGCTTTAAAAACAATACCCGAATTATCTATTACTATCACTGAAAAACATATTAATTATAACCAAACAGAAATAGTTACAAATCTAGCCCCAAATTCACAAAAGTATCACCCTTATAGGAAGAACACAAGAAGTTATTCTGGAATTCATTTACCAGATCTTTTAAAGCTTGCTTTAAGAGAAAACTTATTGCTCACCCCTATTAGTATTCCACCAAATACTACTATTCAACAAAAACTTCAACTGTGTCTTAATGAAGAAAATGGCAAATACCTCTCAATATATAGATATTTCTATATTGAAAAAGCACTTCATGAGCAAAAACTAGAGCTTACAGTAGCAAACCTCACAAAAGAAGCTATTCGGAAACAACTCCACAACAAATTCAAGATAACAGCTGGACCTACAAACAGTCATTATAAACTAAGAACTGCTCTTAGACTTTATGACCTATTCCACATCTGTGAAAACGTTCTACAAAACCCAATTTTACAACCTTTGAAGATTCAATACATTGGAAAGCTCACAGAACTGAAATTTCAATAATTTTCAGACCAAATTTCTTCAATAATTTTGGATTATTATCTGGAAATTACAAACAGTACTTGGACTTCGATGGAGCTCAGTCTTGAGGAGGAGGTTATATTACCAGACAAAATTAGAAATATTGTTTAGCATAAAATTACCCTTATAAATCTTATCATTATTTAGCATATATTATCGTTTCAAATTATCACTTATTACATTAGCAAAATGTCCGAAATTATCATTTAATTAATAACCCAATTTGTATGTAACACAAATGTAACCTAAGTGCAATGATCAATTATGCAATACCCCGAAATATGTAACATTCAAAAGTTCACTGAAATTTGTAGAAATTTGCCAAAATAATTAATAGTTCACTGAAATATCTAATAATTCGCAAAAATAATTTGTAGTTCGCCAAAATATATCTTTAGTTCAGCAAAATTGTAGAAAAAGAGCAAAGTTCAAGTTCATAAAATAGTATTATGACAAGTTGTATAAAAGAAGAGCTTCTCTTTTTGAGAAAATGTATCTTACTTCAGATTTAACAATTAAAATTATTTTTACACACACAAAAAAAAATAAATATCAAATAAATTTGAAAAACCAAATTCTTTAATTATTGCACTTGGAAAATCCCCAAAACCCAACTAATGTTTTAAAATTGATTAGCTACCAATTTCAGTAAACTGTTAGTGACTCCAGGCCTGGATAGAAAATGTTTTTCTTAAGAGAATTCTATTTCTTTTACATTTCTTTTATTTTTCTTTTATTTTCTTATTACAATTATTAGGGTAGTCTACAGATGAGATTCCTGTAAAAGAATTGACTTTCATAGCAAAGTAACTACACATTTTTAGTGAGCTTTCAGATGAGCAATTCCTAGGAAAAAGTTGATATTTACTACAATGTAACTATATAAAGTAACTGGCAAGAAATTGGTCATTCCACTTATAAGCCCAGCAGTTCAAATTATAAGAGATAATTTGAAGATAAATTCAGTTATTGAAGATTCAACTACTTCTAGAAAACGTGAATTTGCAACCAACAGACAGTTACAACATTCAAAAAAAGAGACCAAAAACCTCCAGTAACAACGTACTTGGAACCAAAAATACCACCAATAGCCAGAACTTGATCCAAACAATACTACCAGCCATTGTCACGGAAGATAGCAGCCTTGCAGCTATTTTTCCTTTTGAATTAAAGGAAAAAGAGGCTATGTTTAGTGGGGCAGCATTAGACAAGGAATGCCCAATTACTACTATGTACATGGAAGCAAAAGTAAACAACACGCCAATTAAACTTATCTTAGACAGTGGATCCACCAGAAGCATTGTGATGCTTCAACTAGTAAACCAACTGGATTTCAAAGTTGATTACGCCACAATGTTCCAAATTATAACAGCCAATGGAAGTACTAAGCTGCCTCATGGCAAAACCAACACATTTCCTTTTGAAATTAATGGCATAATAATACCTACAAAAGTATTAGTAATGGGATGCTACACAATATCAAGCATTAGTAGAGAATGACTGGCTAACAAAAGCCAATGCCACTCTAGACTGGACCACCCAAGAGCTTCTGATCAATTATAATGGCCACTAGGCCAGAATTCCAGCCACCTGTGGCCACTTTCAAAAACCCAGCACCAACCAAAAACCTACCTTTAAATTTAAGGAAAATCCAGCACTACCAGCCATTAAAATCTATCAGCTCTCTTGGGCTGATGACCAAAGAACAGGACTACCAGCCATACCAATATGGACCAGTAAAGAAAGATCTGAATGAAACCAAGTAAGTCTACAAAAAAACCACCAGCAATACAGACCAAAGCTAAAATGCTCAGTTTGCAAGAAAAAACTCTTATCTATGACTGTATACAGCACACCAGACAAAGACTCAAGAAATTCCATCCACTACTATTGTAACTATTATAACAAAAAAAAATACGGTTATCCAGAAAGACACAGAAAATAGGATGAGAAACTGTGCCTTGCTTGTGGAGAATTATTACCAAGAGAGTGTGACTGGAACAACATACCAGGCAGAGGAGGAACATATAACACAACTTGCCAATACATGATCCTCATCTATGACTGGGTAAGAAGAGGAATGCCATTTAAAGCAGTGTTCAACAGAGCATTAAGAAAACTGCAGCACTACTCACATGATGAGGATAAGTTATATAACATCACACAAGCCAAAGTAAGAGGAAAAACTGCTGAAGAAATACGACATTGGAAAGTGTCAGCTGAAATAGCCAACGAAGTCGCCAACTACAACATGTTTGACTCAGTAGACAAATTCCAGGAAAACTACCAACAGCTATGCCCTACTCGCCAAGAACAAGAACAATATCTTGCCCAGATCAACACTTATTTTTGCAAAAACTGTCTTATCCCATGTCAAAGTCAATGATGTGAAGAGTGTTAATACAAAAGAAACTTAGAAAGAAAAATGGAAATTGAGAATTAGCAGTACCAAAATCAATCAATAAATCAACAAAACTCACCTGATGGTCCTGAGTCAGAAAATATTTTAGCTTATACCAATCTAGATCAGGAGATCAGCATCCAGTACTATGACAATGGGCATTTAGGAATAGTACCTGAAAGAGCCCATTCAATTGATGCTGGATTTAATCTACAGTATCTGGAAAACCAATCCACAATGTTGCCACCCAGAAGTATTACTAAAATCGACCTAAAAATAGTGGTTAAAATTCCGCCAGGAATAATGGTCCAAATAGCGTCACAATCAAGTCTTGCAAAAAAAGAAATAAGCATTTAAGGAGGAGTAATTGACTCCGGCTACACTGAAAATTTGATGGTTTTGTTACAAAACAATTCAGAAAAATTTTATACTATTAAATCTAAGAAGAAGATTGCACAAGCAATTTTTCTACTATTGGTAAAAATTGAGAAATTCGTGCCAGTGGAAAATTGTGAGGAATTGATACAAACAATGAGAAAAATTTTTGGTTTCAGATTGACAGGAAAAGGAATTAAAGCAAATTTCACTAAAACAATAGAAGAAAAAGGCAAATTAATTAAAACTGAGTGGTCAAGCATGCTCACACCTTATGGAAAATCAAAAATTAAAATAAAAAGGACAATAAAAAATATAAATCTAATATTTGAGCCCCACCCAAAAACTTGCCAACAGTTTCAAATAGGACTTACTAATCTTTTTATTCCAGCTGACAAAACACAATAGATAAAAATTCCTATCACGAATACCACAGAAGAGCTTATATATATTCCAGAAAACACCATCATGGGATACCTTAGAACAGAACTAGAAAACGCATCAACATTACAAGAAATTCTAAATTTCCTAAAAATTGCCCTTTACTGTGAACTCACTTCAATAAATTGGCAACAACCATTGGAATGCTATCAATTTACGCCAGAAGAATTGGCCAAATTAAACATTGGAACAATAGATCCAGACCAACAGTGATAATTAAAAGCATTAATTTTAAAATACTCTGATATATTTTCATGAAATGGCGAATTTGGAACAACCAACTTGGTTCAACACCAAATTCCCACTGGAGATGCCAGATCTGAAAAACAATGCACTTACCGTGTCCCACCAATGAAGCATAATTTTATTAGAGAAGAAGTCCAAAGCATGTTGAAAAAAGGAATAATTCAACCATCAATGAGTCTATGGTCCTCACCAGTTGTTTTAGTAAGAAAAAAAGAACGGAAAAATTAGATTTTGCATCGACTATTGCAAACTAAACAGCAAAACAACCAAAAACTCATATCCAATACCATTAATTGACAAAATCTTTGTTGTTTTTGGAGGAGCAAAATGGTTTTCTACACTTGACTTGACCAGTGAATACTGGCAAATGGAAATGGACTCAAAAGACAGGCATAAAACAGCATTTACAACACAAAATGGCAATTATGAGTTCAATGTAATGCCATTTGGATTGACAAATGCTCCTGCAATATTCCAAAGACTAATGGATGTAATTTACTTTGAAATTTTGTGGCAATCTGTTGTTGTCTACTTGGACAATACAAATGTTTTCTTGCCAAAATTCGCAGATCATCTCCAATATTTACAACAAGTTTTTGAGAGATTGAGACATGCTGGACTTAAATTAAATTTAGAAAAATGTTTCTTTGGGAAAAATGAGCTAGCATTTCTAGGACACATAATTGGAAAAGATGGAATAAAACCAGATCCATTAAAAATAGACAAAGTGAAAAATTTTCTAGTATCTCAAAATGTTTTAAAAGTTAAAAGCTTTTTAGGACTCGCATCTTACTACTACTGCTTTGTAGAAAACTTTTCAAACATCACCAAATCTCTTAATTATCTACTATCTAAAAATGTGAAATTTGAATAGACCAAAACACAGCAAAAAGTTTTTGAGTACCTTAGGCAAAAGCTCATTGAATTACCAATAATGATCTATTTGGATTTTAACAAAAAATTCATTTTGGCCACAGATGCCTCTGGAATGGGACTTGGAGCCATTCTGTTACAAAAAAATGATAATGGAAGAGAACATGTAATCACTTATATCAGCAGAAGTCTTAGTACGGCAGAGCAAAACTATGCAGCATATAAATTTGAATGCTTAGCAGTAGTCTGGAATTGTGTTCACTTTAACACATACTTATAGTACAAATCCTTTGATATTACTACAGATTATAGAGATTTGGTCTGGTTAAATAACAAGAAAGCGCTAAAAGGAAAATATGTCAGATGGTTACAAATATTAGCACCATACAATTATATCATCAAATACAAAGAAGGTATCAAAAATGCCAATGCTGACTGCTTGTCACAAATGAGACACACATAAAAACCATCAAACAACAACCAATTCATAAACAATGGACAATTACCTTCACAAAAATCTTAGCCAATACTTGAGAACACTACAGCTAGATAAAGATACACCAATAAAAGAACTAATTAAGTTCCAGAAATTATCAAAACATTATTTTATTCAAAACTACATACTTTATTATCAGAATCAACAAAATCCAGATAATCCATTGAGAATTATAACTGAAAATAAAAAAGAAACTATTTTATTTAACATGCACTTGGATATCCATTCAGACCACTTTGGAAAAGAAGCAACTATTCAACATATAACTAGTCGTTATTATTGGCCAAAAATGCATTCAGATATTATCTAATACATAAGAAATTGTGATCCATGCCAACAAAGAGGAGGAACAAAAACAACAGAACCACTAAGACCCATAAAAGTTGAACAACTATTTGATAGGATTGAAATTGATTTAGTTGGACCATTACTAATAACAGCAAAAAACAATCATTATATTGCAATAGCAGTAGATTATTTTACTAAATGGCCAGAAGCTAGAGCCATTCAAACAGCTGATGCTATATCTGTAGCCTACTTTGTACATGAAGATTTAATTTGCTACCATAGATGTCTACAAGAATTGTTGTCAGACCAAGGGACACATTTCATAAACAGTACACTAAATGAACTCAGCCAAAGATTTGGAATTAAATGACCACTATCATTACTATACCACTTCCAAACAAATGGATTAGTTGAACAGTTTAACCATACACTATGTGAAGCATTAGCCAAAATCAGCAGTGAACATAAAAAAGAATGGGATTTGTTCATACCAGTAGTTTTATTAGCATATAGAACATTAAAACAAAATACTATACAATTCACACCATTTGAATTGGTTTATAGAAAAAAGATCATATTACCAATTGAACTTACTATTCCAACTTATCCAAATAAAATTATTACAGAAACAACATTTCATGAAACAATACTTAGAAGAACATATGAGTTAATGGAAATTTTGGAGAACAAAAAAAGAAAAGCAACTTAAAATATTGAACAATTACAAGCACAACAAAAAGTGAGACATGATAACCAGTTACCAGATAATATAATTAGCTATAAAATAGGAGACAAAGTATTGTTGCATCATACCAAAGCAGAAAAGCAATGGAGTGGAAAGTTTGACCACAAGTAGGATGGACTATTCTATATTTATAAAATACTTGGCAATGGAGCATACAAGTTAAGACTAGATGAGAAAATTTTAAGAAAAGCAGCACATGACAACTGGCTGAAATTATATTACAACAAACCAGTAATAACAACACAAACACTTAGAATTGGAACACAAATACCACTAGTATTACCAGATCAGATTCTGCAAAATTTAAAACCAGTAGTTTTAATTGAACATTATATAAAAAGATAATTAATCTTAAATTACACCAAAAAACAGTTAACAAGGCATAAAAATGCATGCAAAAGAGCCCAAAAAGCAGTCAGGAATTAAAACAATGACATATATTTTAGAAAACATTAGTAAATTAACCCAACAACTATGTCGAAGCTTACAACAATCAAATTCAGATTTGGAAATTACAATCAATAGTTCCGAGATATCATATAAAAGAAAAATGATACCAAATTCTACAATAAATAAGAAATCTAGTTTTGCACCATATACTACTATTGCCAAAAACAGTAATAGCTTTATCAACAAAACCATTAAAAATTTAGGAATAGCATTGAATAATACATTGATAACAGAAGAAATAAACATAGTAAAATTAACACCAAGTATATTTGAACAGCTGAAGGAAAAACTTCCTATTAATTATTGTTATTACCAATTGGGAAAACAATTAAACATACAAACATTATACTCAAAAGATTCAGTCAAAGTATTCAGCAAAACAATGATACAACAATTGGAAAGTTTTATTGAAAAAACCAACAATATACTTCATATAAAAGCTGTTTACAGAATTTTTAAAACTTTCGAAAACTGTCACAAAGTACTATTAGATCCAACTATGAATCTTATAACAATTAATAGCATTGGGCAATTAACCAATTTACAATTTCAAAATTTACAACAACAAATTAATAATACAATATTAGATTATTACAATAATATAGAAATCAATGAAGAAATTAACTTCGATTTCGACAAAGCTCAATCTTGAAAGGAGGGGATAATGTTACAGTTCAAGAATTTAATAGGAATTATAAATAATATAAATTAGCCAATCATGAAATAGCACAGCAACAATTTATAAAAAAAAAATGATTTACAAATAACAGCAAGCACTATTTTACAATAGCATCAAGCAC
This sequence comes from Geosiphon pyriformis, assembly GCA_016748015.1. Classification (NCBI taxonomy): domain Eukaryota; kingdom Fungi; phylum Glomeromycota; class Glomeromycetes; order Archaeosporales; family Geosiphonaceae; genus Geosiphon; species Geosiphon pyriformis. Next base: position 1,932,665 of record JAAOMT010000512.1, on the reverse strand, counting down.
TATTGTGCAATAGCAGCAAGCACTATTTAGAAATAACAGAAATAAAATATTACAAGACATTATTTTGTAAAACAATAATTATATATATATACAATAGTTTTTAATAATGAAAAAGCTTCAACTAAAAGCAACAAATATCTAAAATAAAATCTTATTCAAAAAGAATTAATAAAAATAATAAATTAAATGAACATTACAATTACAAGATTAACAATAAAATTCACATACCCTCTCTAGCAAATGAAACTATCATTCCATCTCTGAACTCTTTGGAAGAATAATCCCTAATCAAGATTATTCATGTAGTTACTAATTAAATTGAAAAAAGCTTTATTATATACTTAGAGAAATCGTGAAAAGGCCATTAACATTCTATGTTTTTAGATTAGAGAAACACATCAGGCAATTGCAAGAATAGCCTCAGAGAAGACTTCAAACAGTGGGTAGATTTCAGATTAGCCTCTGGGAAGGAGTACACAACATACAAAGACAACTAGAATTAAAAAGAAGACTTACATCACAACATTAAGAGAAAACCTTCAGTACATTATTATTAATATCCAACACATAAAATAGAGGAACTCACGAAAAACTGATTGCAATTAAAATGGGAGATCAACAATTAAAATATACCAAGAAAACCATTTCATAATAACAACCACATATTGCCAAATGCTAGCAGACTTCAGCAAAACACAAGTAACACTACCAAACATACTGAGAGCTACCTTAATATCAGCAGCAGACACATCCAAAGGCATATTACACAGTATAACAGCAGCAGAAGAGAAACCAAACTCAGAAACCACCAGAAATTTGGCAATTTTGAAAGTGACAAGATAAACAAAGCCTGTAAACTCAACTAAAAATGCAGTATTTAAAAAACTTTGAGAAGCAATCTCCATACAAAAGAGCTTTACATTGTCTTTAAAAACAGATTTTGCACTTAAAAAACCATGTACAAATTAAAAAACAGTCTTAACATAAGCCAATTTGATCTTAAAAGTAGCACCAAGCACCAGAAAAAAAACCATCCACTTAGCAAACTTTTAATAATTAGTAATAATTTTCCAAGCACCACTAGTGACAGCACCAAAAACCAGAGGAAATGATTTAGTTTTCATCTAATCAGCCCAGTTCCCAAAAACAGGTAATCCAATAAGAGATAGTTGTTTTGCTTTTAAAACTGGTAAAAATCTGCCAAAAAGCACCATATTTAATAATACAGCCAGTAGTTGATCTTAGTCCAACTTAGATAATATGCCAGATAATGCAATAGAAATCTTACCTAAGATTTCAGTTGGAATCACAAAGGAGTTTGGTGTAACAATAGCAGAGGCAAACAACTGCTTTCACTTTTCTAAACTTTTGGTCTTTTTGACCATTTTTTTTGAAGTAGTACTAGTAGCACCAGATGTTAAAGCAATAGAAAAAAAAACTAACTTGTTAACCAGTCTGTTATTAAAAACTTTGGGCTCTTTAAAAGAATAAAGGCAATATTGAGACTAATTCAAATGTGTCTCTTTGAGAGAACTTTGACTGGTGAAAAACCAGCCAAAGAAAAGAAAGTTGTTTTAGTAGTTATTAAAGACAGCTTTTCATGATTATTAAATAAAGAAAAGACTTTTAAAACATTCTGTCTGGTTGCTTTTATAACAAAAAGAACTTCTTTGATTGAAATCTTATAAAATATCTTAGGAAAGATATTAAGTACAGCTTTTTTACTCTTTGCTCTGATTGTGATCATAAAATTAAGAAGACAAAGAGTTTTTTTTTTAATAATACTTATTAAATATTATAATAAATATTATTATTATATATAATATTGTATATTTTTGGTTTAATATTAGACTTTTATAAATTTAATTAATTAATTAAATTTATTAATATATTAAAATTTTAATTGTAAATATTATTTTTATTTAATATATAATCTAATTATTATTTAATACAATAAATCAAATTAAATAACAACAATTAAATATAATTCACATATTTTTTATATATAATTAAACATAAATCTAATTTAAATTAATTTATGTTAAATTTAAAAAGAAAAATCTACTTTAAAAAAACATTTTATGTATAATTTTAATTAATATATAATTGTTAATAACAATATTACTTATCTATTTAGTAGTTTTATTTATATTTAATTTAATATTAATTGATTAATACTTTTAAAAAACCAATAATTAAATTTAAATATTTTTATTTAAAGTATTATTAAAACTTTATTTAAAATCTTATCAAAACAAATTTTTTATTTTAAACAATAGCAATTATACTTTTAAGTTTTGTATTTAAAACTAAAAAAGTATTTAATAAAATAATAATTAAAACAACCAAAATATTAATAAGTTCAATAATAAATTTAACCAAAAAAACCAAAGCATTTAATTTAAATTTCAAAAAAACCAAACAAAAACTAATCAAAAGATTAACATAGAAGCAATAGCAAAAAAACTAATAAAAATAAAAATAAAAAAGTAGCTAATTAAAACAAAGATTTAAAAAAAAATATATTTTATATTTTAAAGCTAAATAACCAAAATTCTAATATTTAAAACATCATTAATATTTAAATGTTTTTTATTAAATACAATATTTTTTGAAAATACTAATTTTAATAACAGCAGTATTAAAATTATTTTTAAAACCAAAAATAATAACTACATAATAAATTTGCTTAACAGAATTAAAAAAACAAAAAATATAACAAATATAATTACTAATTTTAAAAACCAGCTTATTAATTTTAAAAACTATATAGCTAAAAAAAAATTGATCAATTTAGTTTTAAACATATTACAAAAAAAAATTTGATATTGTTTTTGTTTATTAAAATTAATTAATATATTAAATATATTAAGAAATTTAAAATACATAATAAAATATTTTTAAACACTAATAAGTTTTAAAAAAATTTTAAAACTTTTATTATAAATATTAAAAATTGTTTTTATATTAGTTACAAATATATATTATAAAAAATTTAACAATTTTAAAAATAAAAAACAAAACAAATCAGTAAAACTAGCTTAAAATATATTATTTAAAGAAGCTTAAAAAACAAATCTTATATAAAAAAGCTTTATATATTTTTAAGATTAAGTAATTTGGCAAACTAATTAATTAAAAACATATT